>DWJH01000453.1:0-10694 GCA_018248735.1 Tagiades litigiosa | reverse complement strand
GAGAAAGTGGGGGTGGGTATAGTGTTATATTAGATAGCTTTTTACTAAAAGCTGATTTGTTTAGGCATCAAAACGTAATAAGGATAAACTTTTATGTAATACCTTTACGTAAGACGCATTGACTTGCGGGAAACAGTCTTTGAAACGGGAAAGAGTTGTATTACCAGGTTTTCGTATCAGTGGAGGTGACGACAGACTAATTGCATTATCCCCGTGTTCAATAGTTAAATTGTCTGCAACAGTGTGCGCGCATTCATTGTGTTCTTGAATTTGTGATTGTGAGTTTGTTAAGTTAAATCTCCTGCGCAAAGTGGGCAGTGCGCGGTCGGTAGACGCGCGTGCAGCACGTATTTCTGCGAATATTGTGAAGGACTACGGCTTGCCGATCACTTCAAACCCCGGCGACTCCCTAGTCGTAGTCATGAATAGAACTTAATTTATTTTTTAACTTATTTACTTACTTACGTTATTCTGTAACTTTAGATTCATTTTAAGTGTTATTGTGATACTGACTTAGTTGCAGACTGTGCTAAATACAGCATAATGAAGATGTACAAATATTTTATTTTATTAGCGGCATTAGTGCAGAATGGGTGAGTAAATACTTATCTTCTGGAATATTTCGAAGAATTTGCATACTATTTAATATGCAACAGCGATATAATGAGTTTTTAACATTTGTTTCACCGTGCATTTTTTATTTTATAATTCCAAGAATGTTAAATGCCTACAGTAGGTATATATTTTTAAATAAAAAATAAAGTAAAGTAAAAGAACATTCGTAGTTCACTGAAAACGAAAAAATATTTAAAACATTATTTTTTTGCGATTTTGTCTCATATTTAATTGTGATAAGAAGGTATCCTATTACACTTCATAAAATAACAATTAATAGTGACTATTAAAACCAAATTATACAGAAGTTACTTGTAATTTGTCGACGTCATCTTCATACAACTCTAAATTAATCATTGTCATTATAAAGACAGATTGTTGATTTCATGGTAATCGTCTCAACGATTTTACAGATCGTGTTTGAAATGCTATGAACGGGAAGTGAAATTTTTTTATTGGTTAAAAAAATAAATCCAACTCAATCTTTTGGGGGTAGCAACAACCCGTATTTTAGTCTCATCCAATTTTGAAATAGGTCAATAGTATAAAACAAAACATATTAATTAGTCATAATTGCCAACGATTGGAATCGAAGACTTATTAATGGTCTGCTTTTCGGATTTGGTCTTCCAAGTTAAATTCTCCATGTAATAGTTAAACGCTCGTTTTGACCGGCTATGAGTTATGCTGCTTTTGGCCTTAGAATATATGGGAAAGAATAGTACACCAGATGATTGTACCTACAAAATACAAAAAAAATGGTGAAATACAAAATACAAAATACAAAAAAAATTTAAATTAAATGTGGTGTGTTGTATGTGTTTTCCTTGCCACATGCCTTGTTATTCATTTATTATTAAATATGGAACTTGCTGCAATAAACTTTCCGTCGGTCTTTTACGACATCAGCGGTCATGGTTGTCAAGAGCAGTAAGGATTTTTTTGATATTTTCCTCCAGAACCTTTCGTCTCATCAGCATTGATACGCTCGATGAATGCATTGCAGATAAATTTTGCATATATGTTATAAGCGTAATCCTTTACTAGTTTTCTTACTCAATTGGATAAAGGTCCTTTCAAAAAATTCTTAGGCAGTCTGATTGATTTAGTTGTTAGTTTTTTCATCACCTTCATTATCGTAAACACTGCTAGTTTGAAACAGTCATACGTTCGAATATAAAAATCTAAATATAAAAAATAGATTTAAATAGGAAGTTGTACATAGGCTCATGTTTTTATAGTATTGTTTATTTATCCAATTTAATTAACAAAGTGTCTAAGGCCGGATCTGAGAACCCGAATTTAGACAGATCAAGGTGATTAACACATCAAGGTGATAAGAATAGAACAGTTATTTTTTATGATTAGGAAGTAGTCTATGTATTTTGAAGGTCATCACAATTGTTGTCGCTATATTGATCAGTTTTATTTAAATACCATGCTACATACATTTTTATTGTCATACCATTTAGCCATACCAGTAACCTGCAAAAATTGCAAAGATATTTTGTCATATAAAATCGGCTAACGGTCAGGAAGTTCACCTGGTGATTCGTGAGACAGTAGAACTATTAATATTCAAGGACAAAGTTCGCGAAGAATCTAATATTTTTCTAAACCTCTTGCCTTTTTTTGGTATACGTTTAGTGTCAGTCAACAATCCCAGTTTCTTGTTAATCTGTTCCCCTATTTTTTACATCATTACGACCATTTCTAGCGTTCTAAAAATCGCTTCCAGAGGTCCCCTTCAAAAACCGTAAAAATCAAGGTCACAATTTTATTATACTTTAATTGAAAAAAGTACTTAAACATTACGTGGTGAATGTAATACAAGAAATTGAAAGGCTAATAAGACATTTAATTGCTTTAAAATGTTATTTATTACGGTTATTATTTGCAAATCTCACTCATATTTGTTAACGTAAGTGCCTTTTAATTGACTTCAATGGTAGTAACTTTTTTACTTAGCGTACTATTCAGGTCACAATTTCGTTTTCCGCATTTCTTAAGGTAACAACTAGAAGGTTTTCCTTACGGATATGCGTTCTTTCTTATACAACGTGCTGCGGATTACGATATCGGATATGTATCAACGATATTAATAACATATAGTCGAATCGTAAGTAGACATAATGTTCACCCATGTGTCATTTCTCTACAAGGATTGAATTTAATGCCGACTATGTTTTAACTCGGAGTCCATTCTGAAATTTCCACGCTCCATGAAACTAGATTCGTGTTCAGCGCATCGAAATCCTTCGGAAAAATATATTTGCGAAATCCTTTAGAAGGATATTTAAGATTACAGTCGACCAAATTTTGTCTAAGGGTGTCAGTTTTTATAAATAAAAAAGTATTTTCAGGATGTATTTACCGCGCTTTCTAGCTAATTGCTTTTTATTTTCTTTTATTATTTAAAATATTTTATTACTAATGATGATGACTTGACGATAACGAATCTTCAATGTCGAATGACCTTTATATGATGAAACATGCATCTGATTAAGTGATCGCTATTTGGAAGTTGCATGCGCCTTGCATGCCCTTACCTGGTTTAAATAATAATTCTTATATTTAAATTGGCAATGAGCAATTTTATAAATATTAATCTTTGTATTTGTAAATTAATCTGTGCAAATCAGTTTGAACTTCTAAACAACTGGACTGATTTTGATGAAACTTTTCTGTGTTCAAATGGATTCGTGAATGGTTTAGATTCACTATGCGATCCACTATAAAAGGTTTTCTACGGTTGTTACTTATAACGCGAACGAAGTTGCGGACATCATTTAATGATAATATTATTCAATCGTTGAAAATACGATTTATAATACCATTTTTCAAGATCAAATTGAGTAATCTTTTACTTACATGTTTAATAGTAAATCGCCTATATATTTTTAATGTTATGGGTGTAGTGAATGAGCGTGCTAATGACCATGGTAACATAATCCTCTAGAGGTCGCTAAAGGTTGCATTACGTTAAAGTAATAGGATAAATTTTATATTTTGTTCGAGTATCCTCTTCTTATATGTTAGTTCTACGGCAATGGTCCCTAAGTCACTATAGTTACGCGATTCGACATTGTCACACTTCTTCCGTGTAGCCCTTTTTAGCGAAGTCTAACGAGTTGACTTAACGAGTATGTCCTGGTAATATGACACCTACAGCCAATGTCAAGACTGCCACGCCTCTCGGGCAATAATCTACCGTTCAGTGTTTCGGATAAAATTGCATATCGAAGTTTAAACGCCCTCAAAATTATTTACGTTGTAAAGGTCATCTGGTTGTTTCTTTGGGATTTTTTTTCTTTATTGTACATACTTATTCTACATAAGCAGCTGATATACGCACATAATAATATGCAATATTTATAATTGTGTGTGTGTAATTAATATTCTTAATGTTTTAATCTATAGATCGGCAACTTCTTTGTTTTATTTGCAATATAACCTTTAAAAAGAATATACTAAATAGCTTTCAAAGCTATTTAGTATATTCCGAGTTTCCAAAGAAATGCTAATTTACATTCTACATTAAATGATCCAATTTTGTAGCATTATAAGTTATATTATAGCATCAATAGATTAAACTTTTTTCATAATTAATTTGCGATGCTACGTGTCATTTTATATTGCAGAAACTATTTTTATCTACGATTTTAACTACAATATAATGCAAGGTTTTATATAGTAAAATAATATGTAGCAGGTATAATAAAACAAGAGTGAATTTTATTTTAACAACTGGTAAATTTTTTCGCAACCTATTAGTAAAGTCACTGCTATACAGTAATTAATGTGTACTTACTGTATACCTACATACATATATTGGAAACCGCATGTCACAAAATATTAATATTTCAATACTTTTTATTCGAAAAATAGCAATATCAATAATTATATTTACCGTGGGCCTGACTCGTAAAGAATAATTTATGCAAAAAATTTTAGAAGTTTGAATTGAATTGTATGTACGATCTAATTAAGCAAATCTATATTTTTTTTAGAAATGCAGACATATTAAACTTCTCTGGTGGCGATAAGAGTAATTACACATTTCCGAAAGGTTTCCTCTTCGGTGTCTCAACGGCAGCTTTTCAAATTGAAGGTGGATGGAACGAAGATGGTATGATTTATTAGATTTTGATACATTCTATTTACTTTAAGAGATATTTTTATCATTTGAAATAGAAAACGTGTATAAGTTTAGCGGAATAATTACGTTTCATTATATTGTGTTGTAATTACAGGGAAGACGGAGAGCATATGGGACCATCTAATAAAAAACAATCCTGGGTTTGTAAGAGACGGTTCAAACGCCAACGTTGCAGCAGACTCCTATCACTTATACAAACGCGACGCAGAAATGGTCCATGAACTTGGAGTCGACATTTATAGATTCTCAATATCATGGCCGCGAATCTTACCAACTGGCTCACCTAATAACATAAATCCCCTCGGTATTCGCTACTATAGAAATCTTATAGATGAGCTCCTTAAGTACAACATCACGCCTATGGTGACGATATACCATTGGGACCTACTACAGAAGTTCCAAGACATTGGTGGTTGGACGAATGCTCACATGATCGATTATTACACGGACTACGCGAACGTCCTGTTTGAAAATTTCGCTGATAAAGTGAAATATTGGGTCACCTTCAACGAACCGATGCAAACTTGCCTCGAAGGCTATGGGGGCACGTACAGAGCTCCGGCGCTCAACAGGCATGGCATTGCGGAGTACCTCTGCACTCATAACCTATTGAAGGCTCACGCGAGCGTCTATCACTTGTTCGACCGCCAGTATCGTCCGATACAAGGAGGTATGTCATAATAAGAATACTTGGGTTCTCATAATAAAATATACAATCAGCACGGACCATAATCAATTCGAGCTATGGTCAATTAACTATTGACGTCGTGAATGTAAATAAGCTGTGGCTCAAATCGTTTAGCCAAGGACCTGTGTTCGAGTCCAGTTTATATATCTGTTTATACAATACCTATTTGTTTTTATTGCATTGTGCACAAGGTGTAGCGCAAAGCGTTGAGGTTTTGCTTTTGTTACAACAAAATGTAAGATGCAACGATGTTTTAATGTTTGCATTTTTATACGTAAGATAGGCGAATATTTTTATTCTCTATACTTTGGTGTAAAATGAATAATTTAAATAATAAATTGCGATTAGTTCTTTTTAAATTTAATGTCTGCAAATAAACCTGACTAATAAAATTCACCTGACCTAATAAGAATAGTAACTTTGTAATCTATTAATTATCTTACGACATGGGCATGTTGGTCACTTTTGGGGAAGTTATGGACAAGCTGAATATTTTAAATGCCATATCCAAAACGCCAATGCTCCATTTGTTACAAAAATTCAAATATGATTTTCTTAGGGAACATACTTATTTATACATAATATATTTTCGTATGCTGTTTAAGTGTTTCTTGATAATATATAAATAAAAATGCATGTTGCAGGTAAAATCGGCATGGCTCTGGATTCGAACTGGGCGGAACCTAAAACAAATACTCTGAGGGATAAAAAAGCAGCTGAATTATACTTGAAAACTCACGTAAGTATCCTTATTACATTTTTTTATAATTCCAATATTGTCATCTCTCCTTAATACCTACGTGTGCAGAATTTGGATTATTCGGAAGTCTGATTTTTTTTAAGTTACATTGAAGGATTACGTTAAGGTTTGTATACGTGTCCTCAGTTGTCCTTCACTACAAGTTTTCTGCATAGCTTGCAAAGTTTCTCTTGTTAAAATATCGACTATTGGTTTGGGTAATTATTATAACTTAATTTTTTGTCTTAATTTCGTATCGCAAAGTACATTTAAATAATGCGTACCTAGTTCTTGAAAATTTTATAAATTCAAATATATTTCTTTATATATAATTAATAGCAAGTGCTTTAACCGATATTTGTCGCGAAATATAAAAATGTAAATGACCAATCGAAAGTACATAGGTAATGAATTCGAATCTGCTGGTAATAAGACTGAGTTTAGTTAAAGCAAGAGGAAAAAATCAAGGAAAATCAGCATGAGGCACTTTTGTATAAAAATCGGTGTATCTGTTTATATTTATATAAACAATACTAAGATACCACATACTATGTAATTGAACCAATAAATTTTATGGTTACTAATTGAAGAGGAAAACATTTTTAAATCAGTGTAATTAATCTGCCATTTAATTACTGTTGGATATTACGCTTTAGTGAAACATATTTTTTTGATGTTCTATAATAATATAAGAAACATAGTTATACATAAAAATAAAAACTTTAAATTATTATAGAATGATATATATAGTCTCCAAACAATTTCAAATTATGGTCGTCCCCACGTGAGTCCAACATCACATGTAGGTATGTGTGGAATTATTACATTTACTACGTATAAGCACTAAATCACTCGGCAAGAGACCTTAAAATTACCGATTGAAATTAGGCATACATGTTTCAATCTCAACGTAGTCACTAATTTGACGGATTTAAAACTATTTTTATGCATACAAAGTTACGTGGATCAGTTACTACTGACATACTTATTCGTATAATAACAATATGTCTGTATTTTATCGAATAAATAGTTACCGATAACATCTAATCCACGGTAATCGCGACAGCTCTACTGATAAGGTATGAACATTTGAAATGCATTGTCTTTCTGGCAATTATAGCTCCACAAAATGTTATTTAAATCATCACGATAATATAAATGTTATTTCAACTACTAATGTCTGCAAATCATCGTATTCGTAGCTTACCTATAAGATATTACTCTGCTGCAACTTGTCAACATATCTAATTGCAGTAAAAAATGCGAATTCCATTGCAGAACACCGTAATCTTGCCTTGACACCCATGCTGTGTTTATGTGGGTTGAGTTTTTGTAGACATTTATATATTATTAATTTTTTATCAAAGTTCAATAAAATAGAATCAAAATTGTTCATATGTAAGGTGCTTTAAGATTATTTAAATGATCGCATCTAATTGTTTTTTGTTTGATTACTGGCGGACTTTAAAATCTTTCGGAAGAGTTAAAAGTTTAAGGGTCATTGTTTTACGTTGCAGGTTGGATGGTACGCACATCCTGTGTATTCTGCTGAAGGGAACTATCCGCCAGAACTAATAAGACTTGTCGACGAAAAGAGTCGTAAACAGAATTACACCCGATCGAGACTCCCGAAGTTTACTCCCGAGGAGGTCGCGTACATCCGAGGAACCGCCGACTTCTTCGGATTGAATCATTACACAACCTACCTTCTTAGCATGGCCGACGGAGAAGTGGGCCAAATACCGTCACACGAAAATGACGTCGGAATTGTCAGAGTCCAAGATACAAAATGGCCTTCAATGTCCTCGTCGTCGTGGCTAAAGGTAATTTTAACTAATCACGTGACAATTAACTTTGCGTTTGTCCGATAGCATAATGCAGCGGTGACTTTAGTTGAACCTACGTATACACGGTATGCATTTTGCTAAATTACGAACATTATTATCGTTGGTTGATGATTATGGTTGTAATTATTTCACAATTTATTCTTTGTTCCCATTGTTTTTGCTTTTGTTTTTTTTTAAATAAATTATGTATTTAGACTTACAGTTAACTTAGTAATTGTGTAATTTAGTTTCATCATGTTCTAATTTATCATAGTAAGTAGAATGATCAAAGAAAAATAAAAAAATATTAAGCCGGTATTTTATATCTGAGTGCATTTTGTTGAAGCTGTAAATAAATATTTGCAATTTGATTACTTGGCTTATAGTTAAAGAACTCATCATAAGATATGACGCTCGACGCAGCGCCTAATTTAGGATGCACAAATGATAAGAATAATAAAAGATAAAGATAAAACAATAATGTTACGCCACGGATCAGATGCTTGAGTATCTTATGTTCTATTTTGTTTTCCCATTAAAGTTTTTAATTTCTTTTATAATTTTAATTTTTAATTTTTAATTGAACATGGTTGACATCAGAGGATCTCCCAATTCTATGACTTAGTAAAGATATCTTTTAGGTTTTTCTGAAAAAAAAAAATAATGATCGGCTTAATTAGATTCTTGAAATTTGAGATGGCTTGATAACTTATCCTTGGATAACTGCGGCGATACAAGATTACGATTAAGATCTAAACTTAAGTTTGAAATCAGTCAGGCTATCCTAGATTCGCCGCAAGATTTTGTTGCATATTACGTTTCTTAAAGTAACCGTTCCTTTTTCCAGGTGGTGCCCTTCGGGTTCAGGCGGTTGCTACGTTGGATAACTAAAGAGTACAATAATGTGCCGATTATAGTGACGGAGAACGGTTACGCTGACTTCAGTGGCGTGAATGACAAAGCCCGAGTGTCCTATTACAGTCATTATCTAAACGCGCTTCTCCACGCTATCCACGAGGACCACAGTAATGTCATTGGCTATTTCGCGTGGAGCCTTATGGACAATTTCGAATGGGATGACGGATATGTGTAAGTATTAATGAACACATTTATGACTAGAACGACATAAGCTAAAAATGTGGTGAGGAAATGCACAGTACGTGTAATTTTCTCAGAGATGTGCTGGACAACCTCGGGCATTATTATTTTTATGGATCTCTTTGGGTAGATATAAAAAAAGTTCGCATTTTTAATAAACTATTTCTTGTTTAAGAAGTTCACGGTATAGAAAATAAAATACGAACTCATTAAATATTTCTTCCAAATGTTAATGCAAAACAAGTTTTTGCTGTGTTCAACACGCCACATACAAGTTACTGGTGTCATAGTTTTATTCATTTTATAACCGCAGGAATTTGTTTTATTCTTGTATATGAACAAGTAGATATAAATTGTTTTTTTTTAATTTGTAACATGATGCAATGGGAGTTAACATTGCGTTTTAATACTTAGTGATTTTACTGTTTTTTACGTGGGGATTTACCGGTAAAACCACAAGGTGTTCGATCCTACACGCCCCATGACCACATGATCACAGAGTTACGGGGATGCTTACTTATAACGATACTGTTGGAGTAGTTTACATATGTATGCGTTAATATTATTTATTAACACAAGTCAAAAGCTATTGACTATGGTCAATCGCAATTAAACCGTTGCAGACAACAGTCGTTTAGCTTATCAAGCCCTTAAACCAATCAAAAGTGAACTCTATACTCCACAAATACCGTTAGCTTGAAAATAATATGTTTTTGAACTTAAGCTTCTCAGGTTAAACAACTTAACCATGGCGCGCTTCCAGTGATTTTGCTAACTGTAACGCTACACGATATGATTTTATAATAAAATGGAATTTGTGTCGATCAATCTCTATCGTCGTTACTATAATGGGAATATAAAATAAAGGTACAAATATGGGTAGATTCTTTCAAACTAAATTAGTGATTTTCTTAGACAAGTTTAAATATAAAATTATGTACCTACTCGTAACTTTGAATAAGTTTTTAGGGAACGATAACCCATTTCTGCGCCCACATTTATTAACTCAACCAAGATTTAGTTTATGTAAATAATTTTAAGTTTGAATATACTCATTTAGATCGTTGTCTTTAAACCTATAAGTCTGATTCTCAAATATTAATAAAATGTTATCATAACTAGATTAAAAAAAAGAAAAGATAATAATATTAATATTCGTGTTAAAGTATTTGACCGCAATAAATAATCTAAAACGGGGCCGTAAAAAGATTACTTCAATACTCTGTAATTGTAATTTCAAACAAAGAAGTTTTATGATCTTATTCTGTTTACCTTATTATGATTAATGATATCAGAGAAGTAAAATCATCAGGTTTATTAATATGTCTGTAAAAATTATCCAATCACAATCATTAAGATTGATCAGGATAGTTGTAATATTTTAATGGAATAAGTCTTTATATGTATTGCGTATGCAGAAAAGTCCTTGAAAGTAAATTTTAATTTCTTTGTTGTAAAAATGTGTATGCGGATCTGAATTAATTACCTTTGTAATTTATCATAATAGGGACCTGGTATTTTTCATAAATTTTCATTACAATAAAGGCTCTGTCATATTGAAATTGATAT
>DWJH01000452.1:0-10706 GCA_018248735.1 Tagiades litigiosa | reverse complement strand
TCATTGTATGTTGCTCATGTATTATTTATATTAAATATTAGTTTCTCAAGCACACTATACAATTTATCAGTATATTAAGGTAGTAGTTGACAGTTAAGCTAATTTTAAGGACAGTTCTTGGTTGCATATAAATACGATGAGGCAATCAACTTGTTTAAAGTATGTTAGC
This sequence comes from Tagiades litigiosa, assembly GCA_018248735.1. NCBI lineage: Eukaryota > Metazoa > Arthropoda > Insecta > Lepidoptera > Hesperiidae > Tagiades > Tagiades litigiosa. Next base: position 10,537 of record DWJH01000452.1, on the reverse strand, counting down.
TGTGCCCTAGTTGGTTCAGGTTCATGGTTTTTGAGAATGGTTAATATGACCATTGGTTGATGTATAAATGTTAAGAACACAGTTTTGATAGATTTTGTCCTACAGAGAACTGTTAATGAGTTAAAATTAATATATTATATTACAGGTTTTAAAATCATCTGGTAAAATATGCTTCAATCATTCTGTATTGAGCATGTAAAGTAACTGCTACAGGCCTAATAATAACACATTATTGTCTCACCTTTGTCTAAAAGAGATCCTTTTATAAGTTAAATTACATGATGACTTCACTGTTTTTGTTTGTTACAGAGTGGCATCCCGGCAAACCGTGTCTTGTTGGGTGGGTTTTCTCAAGGAGGTGCATTAGCTCTGCACGCCGCTCTAACCTACCCTGAACCACTAGCAGGTGTGATGTCTCTTTCCTGTTGGTTACCAAGACACGCCCATTTTCCAGATTCAGTCAAGTGTCCAACTGATTTACCGGTACGTAATGATAATGCATGTATTGAATTATTAATGTACTAAGGTAATTGAAAGTCAACCAAATTTTATATCTAAGAGGATATTTTGTTGCCAATCAAAAAATAAATATGTATTTTATAACAATACAGCTTACACACTATGTTATATATCTGCATGTACTTAAGATGACTTATGTGTATTTGTTTATGATATACAGACATCAATAAGGCCAAGGCATATAACCAATTGATTGAATTCATAAATATGTTATTGTGATAAGTCATTTTATTTTTACTTTTTACACTTTTTTGATGTACACTGACTAGTCTTTGTATGCTAAGATGTAGAAAAAAATATTAAGATGCTTCCAGTTTTTTCATTCTCAATTGTTAGTGTTTATTATAATAACTGTCATTTTACAGTGATTGTTATACCTATTATGAGGAAACTCATTTGAATTTAATATACACCTGAATGATACCAACAAGGGCAAAGGGCACATGTTAAAGCATTGAATTTCCAATTCCTTATACTTGTAAATTATATGTGTGTCATATCATAATATTTATAGCGGGCAGCTAGCAGTACATATGCATATTTGGTTTGTATGAAACTGGAAATGGCTTCATCTATTTAGTGTAGTTACTTAAGTCTAGTTTTTAGTTAAATGTCATTTCCCATAATTACTTTTTGAAGGTCTCGATTTTCAATTATTCTTTTTAAAATAATATTGTAATAATTGATAAATATAAATATTTATTGCACTTTACCAATAAAAGAACATTGTGATTTCAGATATTTCAAGCTCATGGTGATTGCGATCCTGTAGTGCCATTTAAATGGGGACAGATGACTGCCTCATTCCTCAAGACATTTATGAAGAACATTGAATTTTCAACATATCAAGGCTTAACTCACAGCTCTTCTGAGGCTGAACTCAAAGACATGAGAGCATTTATAGAACGAACTTTGCCTGTCTCAAAATGAATTAGCTTAAACTTCAATCCTTATAAGCAACAACAATACATAATATATTAGTTTGTAAATGAATTATTACGTCGCAATGTACATGGATGGTTAACATAACATAAATTTACTCATTTTACAAAATAGTATTTAGAACTTGTTACCTACATACATGATTTTCTCTAAATTTATTTACCCTTATCTTTTAAATTTACCATGCAATGCATTATTTAAGATAGCTATGGAATAAAGTTATTTATTCAAACACTTTATTATTGTACTCAGTAAACTGATTTTTGGAGTGTATGTTTGGGTGTTAATTTAAAAAAAAACCAAAAAAACATTTTCTTTAACATTCCAAAGGTGTTAACAGACTAGCTGCATCTGTAAATATGAAAGTTTCAGTCTAATTGTGATTACAATATGTTTTCACTATTCAGTTAAGAATAGCTTAAGTAATGCTCTCAAATTAACATCACATTATGCACTTAAATCCAATTGCAAGCATAAAGAATTATGAACATTTTAAGATTTACGTCTGGTATTCTGGTAGTACAATAAATAAAGGTGATGAACTAGAAAATATTGTTTTAATAATTTAAATAATTATTTGTAACCTGTCGTAGAAATGTTTATTGCATTATAACTAATATTTTTTGCGTACTAAATGTTTGGTTGATTAATCTACATTTATCACTTTTAAAGAAGAAATGGCTCTTTAATAACGATGACCACCATGACTAGTGGGTGCAACTAAGATTGCGGCGCCTATCATCGTATAAGATTACAGTAAAGGTAATGAAGTGAACATTACGATAAAAATAAACGCCTGATATTAAAGAAATTGGAAGTGAATTTACAAAATTTATTGCATTTTCTATGCGTAGATATCAACATATTTGTAGTTATTTAGACTACAATATAACTTCTCACTCTTAACGTATCACTTCTCGGTTTTTTTCGTATTAGGTTATAATATGCAGGTGTAATAAACCTACACGATTAAAAAGTTTATTGGGAACGGACCTTTGTATTTTATGCAAATGCCTACTACGATTTTATAAAGTTTTATTCGACATATGACAGTTGACAATCTTATACACTGACTGTCAATATTGTCTGTCAAATTGATTGAGGATATAGCAAGCAATATAATTTAAATTTTTTAATTTTTGCACAATCTGTTTTTATAGAAGGACGTTTATAATTCGAGTTTTGATGAACGACTAGTTCCTTAATTGATATCAGCTAACCGTGTAAAAAATATTAAACAGGCTTGGACGCCTTTTACTCCATTATTAAGTTTATTTATTTTTGTGTCGTAGTTACTATCATTAATGGAAAATTAGAAATGTGGACTAATATGACATATTATATTGTTTGGATAACGTTGATATGTTGTAGTGTCTTTGCAAATCATAATTCGGATGTGTATGAAAATGGAATTATATGTGAGTCGTGTAATGATGTTTCATCTGATAAGAACTTTTCGAGGTCGAAAAGGAATATTATCCAAAATGTTACAGTTTCAAGCGAAAGCAGCCCGATAGCTGATAATGTAATTTCGTCATCTTCAACTAGTTCTTCTGAAAATCCCAATTTAGTGAGCCAATTAAGTTCTGTACTACCAATACTTCAAATTAATATGTCTTCAACAGCAGCTCCAAATATCTCTGAAGTAAGTCCATCTGATGCTGCTCCTCTTCCTGGAAAAAGTTCAGCTGAAGATGAACACAATAGCTCAATGGCTATATTCTTTGTGTTGTGCATATTGGCCCTTGGAATATTGCTGATTCACCTAATGCTGCAAACTGGGTTTTCATATCTTCCTGAGAGTGTGGTTATCGTGTTTCTTGGAGCCTTAATAGGAATGATAATAAATTTGATGTCAATCAGGAATATTGCAAACTGGAGAAAGGAAGAGGCATTCTCGCCCACTGCTTTCTTTTTAGTTCTCCTGCCCCCAATTATATTTGAATCAGGTTATAATCTGCACAAAGGGAACTTTTTCCAAAACATTGGTTCAATTTTGTTGTTTGCAATTGTGGGCACGGCAATTTCTGCATTTGTCATTGGTGCGGGAATATATTTACTAGGGTTAGCTCAGGTTGTTTATAAATTGAGTTTTGTTGAGTCATTTGCTTTTGGTTCCTTAATATCGGCTGTGGATCCAGTTGCTACTGTGGCTATATTCCATGCCTTAGATGTGGATCCAGTCCTAAACATGTTGGTGTTTGGTGAGAGCATCCTTAATGATGCAGTTGCTATAGTTCTTACTACTGCTGTGCTAGACTCGAATGATCCTATCATGTCTACAACTGAAGCCATTTTGTCAGCCATTAACAGATTTTGGTTAATGTTCTTTGCCTCTGCTGGAATTGGGGTTCTCTTTGCACTAATAAGTGCCCTTTTGCTTAAACATGTAGACTTGCGTAAGAATCCTTCTCTAGAATTTGGAATGATGCTTGTTTTTACATATGCACCATATGTTCTTGCTGAAGGGATTCATTTGTCAGGTGAGATTGTTTTTATATTAAACATTTTTAGTTGTTGTTATTACTCCTTTGTAATTAGATGTATATTGGATGATATTATATTAATCATAATATTATTACTTAAACACTGTAGTATATACATTGTTACAGGAATTATGGCTATACTGTTTTGTGGTATTGTAATGTCCCATTACACACATTTCAACTTGTCTACTGTGACGCAAGTTACCATGCAACAGACTATGAGAACCTTGGCCTTTATAGCAGAAACTTGTGTTTTTGCTTATTTGGGACTGGCAATATTCAGGTATCTATGTATTAATTTTTATGTTAGAATAATATCAGATTTATTTTATGGAATTGTAATTGTTTTATGTCAAGCAATATAAAATGTTTAAAATGTTATTTGGTCTATTACTATTACCAAAAGTTTTATCTTGCTCGAAGTATATCCAGATTTTAATAGTTTGATATTAAAATACATGATTGAGCATCTAATGTTTGGGTATTATCATCACAATATGATTTTGACTAGTCGGAAAATATATTAATAGTTACATTATTTAAACACAAGAAATAAAATTATACTACATTTAGAATTATTGTAAAAACATATGGTAAAAAAAGTTCAAAACTTTAACTTTTTAAAAGTGTAATCTCCTATATCTAAGTTACATTACCATTATTATACTTATCATTTCTAATCTAATCTACAAAGCTGCAAATCATTGTTGTTTTTTTATATGGATATATAATCGATTTACCTAATTTTGTTTATCTTCACTGTCACCTAAAGTTCATCAATGGACACTAGGTATGCAAATTTTTCTTCGTTGGGATATACTTTGTTTTATCTGGATTATTATATTTTCTCCTACTTGAATAATTGAGTTTATTATAAATGAGTTAAAATTATACAGAAATAGTACTTTCATATCGATAATGTTTATAGTTTCAGACATAGGGTGGAGCCGGCATTGGTTGTGTGGAGCATAATTCTCTGCTTACTTGGCAGAGCTGCTAACATATTTCCTCTAGCTCTTCTTTGTAACAAATTTCGAGAGCACAAGATCACTAAGAAAATGATGTTTATCATGTGGTTTAGTGGTAAGATGATTTAACATAATTTAAGAAACCTTCATTGGGCTAACCTTGAATGAGTTCGGTCAAAAAAATGTTTGATTTGGATAAAATTGTCGGCTATTTCTAAAATTTAAAACAAAAGAGAAAATATATTATTTTTGAAATTTTGGCGTCAAGTAAAAGGTTTCGAGTTGTCGTCGATAGTAGTGGTATCCCGAAAAATTATTTAAATATTTTTTTTTCAGGTTTACGCGGGGCTATATCGTACGCTCTTTCGTTGCATCTCGATTTTTCTGACGAAACTCGTCACGTAATCATAACAACAACACTCATTATTGTATTGTTTACTACTCTATTCTTCGGAGGTTCTACAATGCCTTTGTTGAAGTTTTTAAGGGTAACTACTTAAAACTATTTATTACTAACCCCCTTATCAGAATAGGACATTTAAATAGCGTTACGATAGGTTAAATCTTATTATAATAACCTTTCATTGGTTATATGTATTCAATAGAGAAAAAGGTTTTATAGGTAATTTTATTATGCTACATCCTAGGGCGAGGTTGTTTAGAATAATCTATGTGATCCGGAATCGTCCGATGTAAAAATCATTTAGCTAAAAGATATTCGTTCGTGAATGTAGAATATGTTATATATTCGAGTCTAGAGATTATGACTGCTGATTTAAGAAGTTTAATTGAAAAATATACACTAGCATAACATTTAGTATTGGCCTGTTTGTGGTGTAATAAAATACTTAAGTAGGTTGTCGTACGACAGTTGTGGTTTGCGTAATGAATTACGATAACTTATTGCGTAAAAGGCTTGTTTATTCAGAAGAAATGCATATGTACTTTTATATTTGTAATTGAAATATACTGGGTGTTTGAATAAAAAAAATTGAAACAAAAAAAAAACGGCTGAGATTCCGGAAATTGCTACTGATTTATTAAAATATGATTAATTAATTGATGCCATTTTTGTTTTACAAGTACTTTGGTGTTTGAGCATCATTCGATACCGTTTTGCTTATTTTCAGCCGTAGAAAAACATATCTCTAAATATATGGAAATTAGAACAACATTTAAAAGAAATAATTTTTGTCCATTTTTTTAAATATAATTATTCTTGTATCATTACCGTAATACATTAACTTCCGAAAAAAATGTTACTAATGAAATAGGTAGGTCCTTAATATTGTCAATTATAGATAAAAATAAATATGCTATCACAATTATAAACCAAGTTGTATTTTTCTATACCGAATGAGAATATGAAATTTGTGTTGTTGATAATGATTGTGCTGGCCTCCAGTTACACTTTTACTTTCTTATATGCAACCTTGTAAGTTAAAATATTAACTTGTTGTGCAGGCAAATAAGAAAACAAAACGATCAAGATCTCTGAGGAAACAGAAAGAAGTGAGTTTGTCCAAGACCAAAGAGTGGGGGCAAGCGATCGATTCGGAACATTTATCCGAAATAACTGAGGAGGAACTCGAGGTATTTATCATTATAAGAAAGATATATAGCTTCACTTGTATGCAACTTAAATCAGAAACACAACTCGTGAGAGTTGCTCACAGTAGAAATACTTACTACCACTAAAATGCATCACATTCCATGTTTAGTTTTACATATAATAGTATCAATATTATTACTATTAAAACTATCTCAATATTTTCAGGTTAATTACTCTCATGCAACTAGGCTACGGGGATTCGTAAGACTTGACTTGAAATATTTGACACCATTCTTCACCAGGAGGTTTACACACCAGGTTTGTTAGATGCTTTATTATATATGATATGAGTAATTGTAGTACTTCACTATAATTACTATTAATTACACCGTGCGGTCGCACCCACATACTAGGGATTCCTGTAAGTAGTGAGAGTGCTTTATGTTTCCAGCTTCCAGACTTGATCTATAGACTTATTCATCTGTGCGTGTAAATGTACGAGGCATTTTATTTTTTATACATATTTAAAGCATGTCGATGATTTAACAGGAATTGAAGGACTGCAAGAGCCAAATGACCGACCTGACGAACCAATGGTACCAGGCCATCAGGATATCGAACGACCACGACACAGATGAAGACGAAAGCTTACAGCAAACATCGACGTCAAACTCCCATAGCAGCATACAAAGAGGCGTCTGAATTTTATGAATAAGTTAGTACAATTTTTATAGGCAATTGTAATGTATGTGTATTTAGTATCAATTAAGTTTAGTCCAGTGCTTCTGAAACGCTAAATTATATTCGTCAAATGTCACTTCATGTATCCACTCGTTTCCGTTTCCGTTTCCGTCAAAGTTGTTTGGTGTAATTTTGTAACAGATTTTAATCTATTTGTCTACATTCTCCTGATGGAAAATTTTAACCAATGCATAAAACTAATAAAAAGGCTAAATACTTACTAATGTAAGTTCTGCAAAGCTTGATGTCAAGACCATACAGTAAGAAATGTGTATAATTTTTTTAGCTGCAAGATAGCGGATGTACACTATATCAGAACTGTTCTTGTTTTAAAACCAATTTAAATTTCATTATTTAAAGTACACGATTAAATATAATTTTATATTTTTTTAGTTGTTTACAAGTTATAAATTGATAAAAGCAGTTAATTTCGAATGTAACTGCACTCATTGAACTATAGCTAAAAAGTCTATATTAGCATAATTCATTATTTCTTTTTATTTTTCTTATTGGATAGTCGGGCGTACGGTTATTTGAACCTTTTGTTTCTAAAGAAATGTCTGTTTTATAACACAATTATTTTTAGTAAATTTTATAGTTTTAATTAAAAGCTAACTAAAAATTTTATCACTCAAAATACTTCATTAAAATATAGAATAGCCAAATTAATTGAGTTATTAGTCAACAAATGACATTTTTACTAACTATGCTGGACTTTGCCGAATTGACTTAACAAAATTTGTTATGTAAATGTAATTGTGTAATTTACGTCGAAATTATGTACAGGAAAATTTTATTTATTGACATTAAATAGACCAGAAAATTTCATATTTTTAACAAAAAGGCCAGACAATATATACTTAATATCTAACATTTATTATAACTGTTTATAATGTAAAGAACATTATATGAACTAATATAGAACTTAAAATCCATTGTATTTGAATCCATATTGTTGTGATAATTCGGTATTATGTAATTGTAAATATCGACCATGTTTAATGTGTACGACACATTCCTCGTATATAATTTACGTCATTGTAGTCAAATTTTGTGATAAATATTCGTATTATTAAGTAAAAATGTATTAATAGCGCTTAGCAAATTTTTTTTGTATTATGGATGTTATATTACGAACGATGTGTCCTTGAACGTAAGCACCTAAATATGTTTTTAGAAACATTAGAGGATTCTACATACTAAATTAAATGAAATCGTTTTAAGTATACTTCATTGAATAATAAATCTTGAAGTCATAGTAAATCAATATATTTTGTTATAAGCGCAATTAATTTTGTCTATAAGTGACGGTAATAAAATTCATGTGATACACACGGATAATATGTCTGTTTGTAAATTAAGAAAAATACCCTTTTTAATTTTTATTGTTGCATAGCTTAATTGTACAAATATTGACATTCTTATTATACCGCAAGTGTAAAAAAGACGATGTGCAATATTTAATATATTAGATGAGTGCATTATAAGTTAACTTGGATATGTTTATGCATATAGAAGAAAGATCTAAAAATTATAATTGAAATACAATACGAAATATATTACAGGTGCCCTGAAATTACTTATTCACATTTGTCTCGAATAAGTGAAATTGTACTTAATTCTTGTGTATAAAATTGTATTTAAACTAGCTGTAATAAAAAAATGCCTAATATGTATATAGATATAAACATTATTGCTTAAAAAGTTTACATTTCTTTGTACACACTAATAGCAATTGTGTTTGTAATATGCTTTTTATTTTAATCATTGTTACAATGCACAATTTTGTTCTATATTTTTTATTTTTATGTTTTATTACTTAACTGTAACTATTAAATAGTATATATGTTCAGTCATTTTAAAGATTACACATGTTTAAGTTATTTGCTTTTAAATCTCATGTTTTCATTAATCAAAAATATAATGGTACAAACATAGTGCAATTGATTAATTTGTGATGTCAATGTTTGGGGCAGTTTGCAATTAAGAAGTTATTGTTGTGGGTGCAGTTTTTTTAATTTATTGAACATAAAGAAATATTACCATGTTCACCATATGGCGTATCAATGAATCTATTTCTAATGTCAACCAAACTATTTTTGAAAGTTGTAATGAAATCTGAATAGTGCATCAAATCTGTTATGTGAATAGTATTCACATAACACGTGAACTGTTTGTCAGTTTGCTATTCTAATAACAAAATACCTTTATGATTTGAGGACTTTATTTTTTGATTATCGCCTGAATACCAAATTGTATTAAGAGTGAGAATGAATTGTATGAATTTTAGTTTTATTCTTGAATGTAAAACTGACATTTTTTAATAAAATAAAAGGTACAAAAAAGTACTGTTAAGTAAGAAAACGAATAATAATATTATTATTTATTAGTTTGGGATTATAATAATTAAAAGACAATTTGACAATGCATAATGAGATTTGAGTGCTATAACTCTGTACAATGAAGGTTTTTTATTTTTACCAGAGAATAATATGTATATAAAATATATTATAAGTATTCTTAATCGATTTGATGATATATAACAGCAAATTCAAGGAGTTAATGTGTATATAGTTTTACTTTTTTCTCTAATTTATTAATGTTGACAACAAAAAATTAAATATCTGCTTAAAGTATTATATTATGGTTGTCATGTGTTAATTTTTAAATTTTTTAACATGTTCCTATTATATTTATTTAGCATGAGAAACAAGTGTTTTATTGAAATAAACTAATAACCTTGATTGAACTAGCTTTACTAAAATTGTTTTATGTGATTAGTTAATAACACACTATCACAACAATCTTTACACTAACAATATTGAAATTGAAAAAAGTTATATTAGTAGGTAATAAAACAATACTATAATTTATAATGCTAAAAAACAATATCATAGTAAAAGTTATTTTAAATAAGCTTTTTGAAGTAGTAGCTTTTATAATAGTTTAAACTCTTATCTTTTACTCCTCATCATTTTCTAAATTAATGTGGCTTCCAAATTTACCATACAAATGTGCTTTAAGCTCACTCATTTCAGATTTAAGTACTTCACACTTAGCCTCTAATTCACTGATTTCATTTAATTTCTTGCTTTTTGTGTCTTCTAAAGATTGCTGGAAAAATATACAAAAATAATCACAATAGGTAAATAGATATATTGAAAAACAGTAGTTTATAAAAAATAATATTTAGATCCAGTTTTAGGGAATAAAACAGCTTACACAACTGATGAATTATACCATTCAAAAGTGTGATATTTATTGACACAAATAAGATGCAATATCTTTGTTTCTTTAGTAATAATATTTTGTACGCTATAAAGGGATAC
>DWJH01000451.1:0-10711 GCA_018248735.1 Tagiades litigiosa | reverse complement strand
TTGTCCTCTTATGTGGCTACACTTTCATGGAACGGATAATCCTTACATGTTTATGGCATATAAGCCTAAAATACACCCATAGGATTATGAGCTGTCAATGTGTATTGATAATAATAAAATTAAATCACACCTTTATATTGCTTTATCCAATTTATCAAAGTAAAACTCATTAGTTTGACCTTCTTTTTACTTGCTTAGAAGCAATACTGGAGCACGACAGCGTGTAACAAATTTTCCTATGAATTCACTGAAAGCTTTAACAAATTACTCTGTTCTCTACACAATTATTACAAAAGTTTACTGTTGTTAGCATGAACGACGTTATCGCGCAGAAAATTCATTACCTGCAAGTAAACTTTGCCGGTAGTTATTTTACTACCTAGTAGTTGTGACTATTTAATTGATTTTGATAAAACTACATAAAATGATCTCTTTACTTGTATCAATTTGTCGATGTATAAAACAAAAAATATATGAGAATGCCCAAATATTGCTTTATTTAATATTCCAGTCTAGAAGAAGATGAACAATTTTTTATTTTGGTCCATAGTTTACTCCACTAAAATTTACATATTAATTACTTTCCCTACAGGAGTAGTGAAGGTTTTTATAAATAACACGGACTTGATAGGTGTGATAGTCTCAGCAATATACGGACCTCGCGAAAACGAAACGAAAGTCACGGGCATAAGCTAGCTCTTATCTAATTTCATATCAACCATCTTTTTACAGAACATAGCACAGCTCTCGTATCAAAAGACGAGAGTCTTACTTTTATTACAATGGCTGTGAAACGATAACATAATTTAGGACCTTTATCGGAAGGTAGATCGCATTCAGTAAAGAAAACTCTTCCATGGTAGTCGCAAAAAATATCTTTATAATACTCTCTATCCCGCTTAAAGCTCCCAAGAGATCCGATCCGAAAAAGAATAACCCCAAGATAAAAGAAATTACTTGCTCCACATAGGTATTTATTTAATGGAAAAGATGCCGTTCTTTTTTAGATTTAAATCATAATAATGTATCTTGAAAATTCACGATGACACGATAAACCAGATTTTAATTAAACGTATTTTTAAATATTTCATCGATGTATTATTTAAAACATGCTCTCATACAATATTAGAAAAATTAAAAAAATATACAATAAACTGGGGTGTTCTTCACTTATCGAATAAACAAAAATATGGGGACAAACTAGTTCGAAGTAGATGGGTTCATCTGTTTGAGGTTGGTTACATGGGCTTCAGTTGTCCTGTAATATCAATTATGTGCTGCATGCTCGTCTGCTGTTATCGAAATATCGATAAAAAGTGCAAACCAATATTAGTGGTGGCTAGTTGAAGCACAATAGGTGCAATTCAATATCGATTTTATCCATTGAATCGAGTGGTGCACATCCGTTTCCGAACGTTCGAAACGATTCATTGTACTCGTAGTTTGTACAATTGTACGCTGTGCACGTTCGGGTGATTTCTTTTCCCTCCATTCATTCTCTCGGATCTATGCACAATGGGTCATTTTGTATGCAGATGGCTTTAAAATCACAAATAGCGTTGAACCTAAAAGTAAATCGCAGCACTGTTGTATTAAAACAATCCTGGTATATCAGAGACGATCAATAAATTGAAAAATCGATTTCCTTTCAAAAATAGCGGATGCTAGTAGCGGTTTTATATATTTTCTGTGAGTCCTAGACACTTTCACTTTTGAGAAAAATGAAGTAAAAGAGAGAGAAATAAATGATATGATATAGAAGTGACAAATTAAGTAATAACGCAAAACTGACATAAAATAACGAAAGTAATAAAAATTATAGTCTCTAAACTCTAAGCTTCACATACTATAGAAATTTTCATATACTAGATACAACATTATGGATTGTAAAAGGGTACCTGCTGGGACCTAGACTTCCAAATCTAATTGGTTCCGCAGGTGTCGTTTATTAGTCTCATTAGTTCATTATAAGGAACGACCATATTTCACTTGGGAGTCCAATTTGCGAGATAATTGCCTACGAAAATTTCCGTAAGTGGATAATGAATGAGCATCCCATTTGAATTCGTTACGACTCCCCTTTATTATTTCCCCTACTCTACCAAATAGTATTTTTAGGTCACGTAATAGTCATAAAGTGTGTTAACAAGAAAATTTTGGCGGATAAATTCTTCTTCGCAAAACTATCTTCATTTGCCGCTTCGGTTTCACTTGTATACTTGGGCTGAAGTTTTTCTTGGCTATATTTAAATCATTTTTAGAAGGCGATATAATTTTCCCTGATCGACAACAAACTTTTATACAAGAAATCTGGCGAGAATCTAACAAAGCTACAACGAACTTGCATGAAATGTATAATAGTTAGGCGGTAAATATAAAATTATTTAAAGTTGTAGACTAGAGTTCTTTCTAGCCGTTGGCTTTAGGAAACAGTTTTAAATTGTATTAGATTGAAAATAATAGATCAACAGTGATCGTATTATTGCCCTTACCAATTTCCTTAAAAAAATAATATAATAGGACATAATTAATAAATAAATGTCCTATTTCTTCAGAAAATTAATAGGAGCCTATTTAATTAAAATTTTATTCCAAACATTTTTTTAGCTGTATTAACTATTAGTACGCTTTAATTAATTTCATAATAATTCGTCACTAATCTTTCAAAAACTTCATAAGTAATTATATTAATTAAAGTCAACTGAAGAGTTGTCAAGTTTGAATTAATATTAAACGATAAAAATTCCAGTATAAAATCTAGATTGCAACATTGAGACATAAAGTCGGCAGTGAGTTTAATTCAGAAAGGTTTCATTCTAGACTTGTTCACTCGTTGTCGAGGACTTTATTTTCTCTACGGGAATTTTAGCTGCGGTTTAATGAAGCTACAAATATTTTTAAACTCTTTATTTAAGCAGTGAGACTCTTTAACCATATGAATAACTATAATAACAGATGACAAGTCTGGCACATCCTTTTATTTTAACATACGGGTTCAATATGTTGAAAAGTTCATACAAATCTGAACTCAATGGGTTAATCCATCAAAATACATTTGATTTATGCATATTGCTTTGTGACAACGAAATTTGGCAGAATGGAATAAATATCCTCACTTTTAACTGGGAATTGAGATGAATCGGCAATATCAAATGTGCTACTTGATTAACTTGAATTTAATAGAAAATAGAATTATTTTTTATAGACGCGTGAACCATTCTTTACACCGTTCTGATCTATCATTATTCTCCTAAAAAAATATGATTTAATTTCTAACTTGCTAAGAATTATGGCTCTTAATTCGTTTCATACCCAACATAATATAATATGTAAATATATATATGTAATCATAATATATACAACGTGCTGCAATAAAGCTGGAATTAATATCTTTGAGCAGATATTATTTGCATTGTATGCTAAACAATATTTGAAGCTCATGACCTGGACTGTAAACTCCAAATATACAATACAAATTTCGAACAACCCAAAAAATACTAGAACAAGTTTGAAGCCAACTATCTCTGAACATGTGACATTAAAGTTAGAAAAACATAAGATGAAGTTAGTATTAGGTCATCTTTTTACTGGTTAACATAAAATATTAAGAGTAAAGTACACGAATACAATAAACAGCTATTTATTATAATATATAACAACAACAAATTATATTCGGCTGCGTTGCAATGGATGCGTTACAGGACTGCTCAATAAAATAATTTTCATTGCGGAAAATAAACCGGTTATCTGTAATTTTGTCACGCCTTCATTCTGAACGGTGTGACGAAAATTCCCTTGAACGTGATAGAAATATAAAACGTTCATTTCTATTAAACCAGAAATGTGTCATATGATATCTCTGCGTTGCTTTGCTATGGTAGATCTTGTTCCATATAAATATTTACATACGTTCTCTGATGTGTTAAAAAAAAACACATTTATTCATTAGTAACAATAACGATAATACTTACCTGATTAAAGCGGCAACGACATCTATCGTAACTGATGTTACTAATCCATTCCTTATGTATGTAAAGAGTACATTACAACAAAAATCTAGTGTAAAATTGGACAATGAAAGTACTTTTAATATTAAGTATTTTAAATTTTACTATAGTTCTAACTAACCGATTATAATAATTGATCTAACTAGAGCTATCGGTTCTTATGTGTATTAGATAAGATTACTCTATGACCTCTACCTTCTTAAATTCATAAATAACATCTATAAGTTCAGTGAACATCGATAACGTTGCTCGGACATAAGCATCAACAGTATTACTTGTGACTTGATACGCGAAGCCACAATAATGAGGTTAAAGTTAGTTATATTTGCTATAATATTAGTGGGATACTGCAGAAAATGTGTAAATACAATATCGGTAGTGAACCGGTATGAAGATGAGTGTGATCTTAGTTCAAATCTCATAAAAGAAATTAAAAGTTACAAGAACATTACCCAGCATATTATAAATGAAATCACAACTACGGATATCGGAAAACAAATGTATGAGCGGTAAGTGCTAAACATATATACTCGTTATTACTTTAAGTTACCCAATCGATAATATAAATCGATAATAACTATAAACACGAAAAATATTTTCAGTCCTTATAAATGATAACGAAAAATATAATAGAAATCAGTATAAAAGTTATTTTTAATTATTTTTTTTATGTTTTATAATTTAATATTTAATATTTTTTAGATATACCAAATTTATCGACAAATTTGGTGCGCGTGTCTCTGGTAGTGCAGTATTGGAAAAGGCCATAGATCATATGATAAATCTGACACGTGAATACGGGGTCACCGATATAACCACTGAAGAAGTAGAGGTAAAAATATTTGCTTACACTTCGCATAAAATTGTCCTATTTAAATATTTATCTAGTCTTAAATATAAGCTATGACATATTACAGGTACCTCACTGGGTACGTGGATCAGAAACGCTGACAATGTTGAGCCCTCGAAAAAAGAACATTGCTGTTCTAGGATTAGCTCCGAATGTACCTACTCCTGCAGAAGGTATCACTGCAGAAGTTTTAGTTGTCAACAGTTTTGAAGAATTTGAAAGAATCCATCCCGATTCCGTTAAAGGCAAAATTGTTCTATTCAACGCTGTCTTTGTAACATATGGAGATACTGTTATCTACAGAGTACTGAGTGCCATAAAAGCAGCTAAAAAGGGTGCGGTGGCGTCTCTGATCCGAAGCATTACTCCATTTTCTCTTTACACTCCTCACACTGGCTCACAACATTATGATGATAAGATTACAAAAATACCAACAGGAGCTATAACACTCGAGGATGCTGATTTACTGAAAAGATTGCACGATGAAGGAGAGACTATAATTCTTAATATAAAAATGTTTAGTACGTTAGACCAAAAAGTATCACGAAATACAATTATTGATCTAAAAGGCAGCAAGAATCCAGACAATCTTGTTATAGTCTCTGGTCATATTGACAGTTGGGATGTAGGGCAAGGAGCTATGGATGATGGTGGCGGCATGATGATAAGTTGGTTTGTACCTGTAATTTTAAATCATTTGGCATTGACACCAAAAAGAACTGTGCGTGCTTTGCTTTGGACCGCGGAAGAACCTGGTCTTGTCGGAGCTGTAGCTTACTTGGAAAGGCATAAAAATGATCTTAATAATATTAATCTGATCATGGAATCTGATGAAGGTACTTTTAAACCGTTAGGTTTGGATGTAGCCGGTTCTAAGTCCGCACGTTGTTTGATAGCTGAAATACTAAAATTATTTACACCGATAGATAAAATGAAAGTGAGTACAAACGTTGGTTCTGATATATCACTATTCGTCAACAAAGGAGTTCCTGGAGTTTCATTATTAAATGACAACGACCGCTATTATTGGTACCATCATAGTGAAGCAGATACGATGAATATTCAAAATAGAGACGACGTTGTTAACTGTGCAGCATTTTGGACAGCATTTTCATATGTCGTTGCTGATTTATCTGTCAATATTCCACGAAACTAATATTTGCACCAAAATAATTTATACTTAAGTAATAAGTTATAATTCAATATAAAAAATTATTTAAACGCAGTATTGTCCAAAATATTTATTTCGCGATCTCTTTTAATATTATACTTACCGGAGACTTTACCAACCTTGTTACCAAGTTACCAAGGTATTAAGGATTTGGGCTTAATTTTTGTGTACTTAATGTAACAGACTACATAAACAATGTGATAGCTTGTTATGTATTGTTGCTTCAACATAATATTCCACAGGTAAAATATAATCTTCGCTTATAATATTAAACACAAAAAGAAAATTGCGTTGAGCCTCTCTATTACCTCGGATCCACATTTATTTTACATCCCACTTTATTTCCACTTTGTATTCAAATTGGAAAGAATTATGAGCCCACAAATTTCATAGCGACATAATACCAGTACAATGGAAATAAATCCCTCCGAGACTTAACTCACTCAGCTTGTCGGAATCGACTCGTAACTTTTTAATCGTGCTGCGAAATAACTGGAAGTGGAATATAAAATAATAAATGTAAACAATAAGTCTTAGATGTATTTCTAATTTTTTTTTATTCAGTAAAGAGTAGCAAACGAGCGTGCAAAACCTGATGTTAAGTGACAACTGCAAAAGAGGCAGGTCACATTTGCGTTGCTGCTCCTATGGACTAAATTCTAACTGAAACACAACTTATAAAAGTTGCTTCACAGCGTATGTCATATAGGTGTTGTGGTGGTTCTAACCTCATCGAGTCGGGATGGATTCTACCACCACTAGTAACTCTTAATGTAATAATAAAGTTCCAATTACTGATTATTTTTGCCTGGAATCAAATTAAAATTTACTTACATGAAGCTAAAGTGTTTATTTTCTAGCAATAGTTTTTCTAGTCACTACCTATGGGAATTTATTCTTAGTAAGTCAACGTAATCGTTTTTGACTCGATATATTTCTCGTTTGGTCCGCGCTTGCTTTTTGGATAAAAAGCATTATTGCAAAACTCATTCGAGAGTTGTCCCGGATATTTAAAGTTGAACTGAATTCACACGGATTTTAGTTAAATTTTTAACAAACAGTGTACTTTAAATGCAAACGTTTTATTTTTGATATATATTTTTTATTTGAATAAGTGCAAATTTAGTTCATTTGTTCAATTATTATTTAGTAGTTCAATTAGTCGAAGTAGTAGGTACTACAGTCCAAAATATCCTTACCCAACAAGACACTAAACTATTGCCAATTGTTTTTACTTTAAAGCATTGAATGATTTCAGAGACGTACTTCAAAGCGCAAATATACAAGATAATAGTGTGAACCTAGTTTCTACTACCCCAAAATTATATAGGAGTATTTGTCAACGCCCACACATCCGTAAGGGTATTAAAATTTGCTCTCAGATCGTAAATATGTTGATGCCAAGTCCTATACAAACAGAGGTTCAATATCTTTTGTTTACTATGCTTCCAATACGCACTTGTCCTTTCAAGGCCTTAAAATCGACCGAGTACTGATAGTATTTAATTGTCAAGTACACGTACCTTTTATTTGTAGAAATGGGGCTTTGTACTCGTATTTGATTTATGAAGGCCCTTTTCAAATATCACGGTAAATAAATCACTCCCACATGGAACTTATTGGTAATAATTTCTCATATCTAAAATTATCGTATATCTGACGTTTGATACGGAACCGATATTTAAATATATTAAAAGAAATGAAAGACATTTATTTTTTAAACATATCTTTACATAAAGAAGCGTCCAGCGTAGCGCGTTTTAACCGATTTAACACAAACAGAAAAATCCATGTTTTTTTATTTATTATCGTCTTACTTTAGATGTTATGAGAAATAATGACACCTTAATCGGAGATATTAAATTTTACTAGCATTGCAAACATTCTCTCAACAAAATCAAAACCGTAACACAAGTTTGTATTTCACTGATTTGGTAAAATGTTAGGTCTAAAGAATAGTATAGATGGAAAATACTTGGTTACAATAGCTTCAAACTATTTCTGCTATGAAGTAATACTTACCATTTTTTGTTGAAGCGCCGGCATTCACTGGAAAAATGGAATATCCCACGGTTTATTACCGACTATGCTCATCTGGCTTTTTATTACAAAAGGCTCTTGGTACTCTATTTCTGTTCTCTTGTGTTGCAATGAAAGGCGTTGAATATATTACAGAACAGAAGCTCTTTTTTACTGGCGTGCTTATAAATCATATCAGCTCGCTACGATATACCGTAGTTTTAAACCCACCAAAAGGAAGAGGTAAGCTGAGAAATTATTTAGTATGGACTCGTAGAAAGGATAAAGGGTAAAGGGCCATTTTAGTTAATTGATCTTTGATGCACTTGATATGAAAATGTCACACAATTTATTTCGCTTCTTGTAGGGGAAATATGACAAAACATACACTTCATTATGGTGGCCCAATTACCCACGAGATTATTCTGTAATAAAATATTGTATTTTACATACAATCCATTAAATATTAATACGAAAATAAATATTTATATTGAAAGTAAATGTATACTGGGTGCATATATCAACCAGGACCTATGGTTATTTAAGCAGAGTCACAACCTCAAGATAATGTGTCAGAAAATGTTGTCTTTGTCATTTTCAAAATGAAAGACTGAAAATGGTTAAATCTATTAGGTAATGCGCATCAAACAGGATTTAATAATATGGCGAGTTTAAACGGTAATCCTCTTAGAGAAATATTTTGATAACTCATTTTGGAACCTGCTTAAATGTAGGTTTCCTTTTTCGGGTTTCCAAAATTTGTATTACATTTTTTGTAAGACCACCTCCTCTTAAATCGTTTACGTAACTTTATAACGCAGTAAACTTATTTCAATAAACTCCTACTGATTTTTAAAATCTACTGTAGCAAAATATTTTCTGTTTAAATTTGAGACTCGCTTTTACTTTACTTCACGTATGATACAATACGTTTCGAGCTTACACGATCTTTTGTTTGACGACACGTACCCGTTTTCAGGTGAAAATTACGTTTTCAAAAATCTTACTGTATCAACTCTGCTATATACAAATGAAGCATCTTCTAATGCACTCCCGATATCTTTAAAACACTCCTATTGTGTTTATTTTCCATTTCAGTATAAGTTTTTAATTTTGACTAGTGTATAATGACTTTCATTTTTTTAAAAGGTTTTCTCTTAATAGTAATTATTGAAAATAGTCAGATATAAAAAACCTGTCGTTTTATATAGATGCATACTAGGTTCTGCACACGGCTGAGCTTTCATTAAGTTAGATTGTTTTGCGGGACATCCACCAAAAAGTTATTTTTCTATCTCACGGAAATGGTTAAATTTTTCTGAATGATAGGTTTCACTGATGACGTGAATTCAAGATGTATAATGATCGGTTAAATAATTATGAAATGAAAGCTTAACAATCAAATATACACTTGCATTTTTTTTTGTTTATACTTTTTTAGAGCAATATCACATCCATGTGAGATGTGACGGCATGCGGCAGGCGTTTAAAAAAACCTTTAATTTTGCAATATCATTTGAGAACTTTTCTTTACCCTCGCTTTCTTTGAAGTGTGTGTGCCGTCACACATACCCTCCTGTGCGTAAGCAAATAAAATTACTTCTTCCTTCTATCACAGATCTATGAAAGTACATTTTAATTAAGAACTTTCTAATTTTAATTTTTTTTCTTTATTAGATCTGCCCAGTGGATGTACATGTATTTTTTACCAAATCATTGTTTACATGTCGGACCTAAAAGGTTTTTAAGGTCTGTCGGAATAGGAATGCCGCACTAAACAGTTTTCCGAACAACCATCCAAAATTGGTATGAGACGATCACATGTCCATCAATGTCACATGTGTAATACGAGTTCATGCGAATCCGCTTGCAGTTTTTGCAGGCATTTTTTATATAGAACGACCTTAATTACACATAAGGATTACTTATGCAAAATAAGAATATTTTTTTATTGTTTTAACACTCAAACATCGCACTAGATTCCTCTGTGTCGTGTAGCGTGGATACATACAAGACACCATTTGTGGTGTATTGTATGTATCAATCTGGTGTTGTGTTTTGACACAATACCAGATTGTAAACATTTAACTGTTAAATATTTTTTTACCCGTAATCGAAACCAAGACCTTTGGTCCGACAGACTGTGTCAATAATTTACCATTTAATTTATGTGACGATAATATTTATGCGCTAGCAGTATCATCTCAGTCAGTCAGTTTACACGCTACGTAAAATAAAACTAATATATAATTGCAATATTTAATTCGGTCACGAACATTTTAAAGTATTCGTTTGCCTGTTTTCCGTATCTATGTAGGTATAAAAAAAATTACACGCATTAATTTATTCAAAACTGTCCGTGTTTTCAATTCACTAATGAACTACAAATATCACTTACTAGCGGGTCATAAAAATT
Source organism: Tagiades litigiosa (assembly GCA_018248735.1). Taxonomy (NCBI): domain Eukaryota; kingdom Metazoa; phylum Arthropoda; class Insecta; order Lepidoptera; family Hesperiidae; genus Tagiades; species Tagiades litigiosa. Next base: position 248 of record DWJH01000451.1, on the reverse strand, counting down.
ATAAGTTTTAGTAAATATCTCTATTTTTTTTTAATATAAAACCTTTAGCCTTCCTCGATAAATGTACCTACTATCCAACTCTGAAAGAATTTTTCAAATCGGACCAGTGGTTGCTGAGATTAGCGGGTTTAAACAAACAAACAAACAAACAAACAAGCAAACAAACAAACAAACCAACCAACTCTTCAGCTTTATATGTATAGATGTAACATAAAAACACGTTATCGATTCCGTCAGCCGTCGAACGC
>DWJH01000450.1:0-10723 GCA_018248735.1 Tagiades litigiosa | reverse complement strand
GCTGTGGAATTGAAGTTGAACGTGAAGTGTGTGAGCGAGATGTGAAATTGTGTCTTGAAACTTAACAATTTTGTTTATTACGATACAAAACGACCTGCATATTTTTCTAAGATTATGTGACAGTGATCTATGAGTGGATATAAAACGTATTTACGAACAGTTAGATTTATGACTAAAAAGTTTGGTTGTTGATCTCCTAACAAGGGTTTGTTGATCGATCTTGCATTGTTTTATTATCCGTATTGTGAACTAAATATTATAAAATGGGGGACACAGACGACTACTTGACTTCGTATCGAGTGTTTTTCGAGAACTTTGCGGCGACAGTAAATCCAGAGGACCAGCTTCCCGTTCACATCGCTGGGTACACAATCACGGAAGCGGAGTTGCCGGGCGAAGTCATTTATTGGACCACCCAGTACTTGACGGAGAAGTGAGTACACACACCATCTTTTGCTGCGGAATATTCACCAGTTTTATTCATGAATATTTGTTATATACATTTATAGATACTATACATAAATGTTTTGAGTCTTAGATGAAATTGATGTTTTATCCTAGTACTTCTGTACACAGTAACATAATTTTTCTTTTAAGTTTTGTTTACTCACTAAATGTTCGGAGGAATGTTAAACACCGTGTATATAGTCCACATAGGACTGTAAAAAATATAGAAACTATTTTCAAACATAAGTAACATTGTAAGATTGAATTTAGAAATATCAATACCTACCACATCATAGTTATCAAAACTCTTCTATGGTCTCTACTGATTATGGGCCCCAGTTCATTGAAGATTGATCCATAGTTCTCCACCCCTACCAAGGGCAGATTGGCAAATATCATACAGCTATAATTACAATAGTTTTTTATATATAATACCATAAATATTGACACTTAATTAACTGTCATCACAATCGTATGGATAAATTCCACGATTTGGTGGAATTGTAATTTGGTGAAAAATAGTAAATAACGAGCTTTTACTTTATAACACCTTTTACAAACTTGTACATTGTACTCTATGAAGCATTACATGGAATATTTTGTGCACTTCATACAAATTACACTCACAGTAAAAAACAAAGCTTTAGTTAATTTAGTAGCAATAGTAAATTAGTCATCCTTTTGCATTTATGACTTGTATTTACCTGTACCAATAATTTATAATAATTATGAAACTGAAATATGATTTAACATTTGGTTTTTACATTTGAAAAATTACCAAATACAAATATTCAATTTTATTATGGAAATTGTGCCTACTCCAATTTTTATCCATTACCGAGGATCGAGTAGTAGACAATGTCTATAGGCATTAAGTTCATCTTTACTCTTTTTTTAAGCTGTTAGCAACAATTAAATAATAAAAACAGCTCCCATGACCAAAGCCATGATGCATTTTACAAAGTCCTGCTTTTAACTGCCTCTTTCACGATAAGTCAAGTATAAGGTCAAACAAACTATAAGACAAAGAAATCCAATAAGAATAGATTATAGGACAAATAACAGATATGTAAACTGAACCAGTTGCTCTGCAGGATAATGACCCTTAAATTTGAAGCGCATTGCATTTATGTTAGAAGACGATTTGTTTATTCAAGTGATACAACAGGGCTTAGTTATTCTAACACTAAGATTTTGTGTTTGTTATAGTACATTTTTATCATAGTAATGATTATGTTATATTAAAAGCAACATGTTATGACATGAATTCTTCAACAAAAGTGCAAAGATTACAAAGCCAGTTACACATTGGTGGCTTTATTTCTTTATTTATGCCCATGTTCTTGGGTAACAGTGATTACTTACCAGTACCTATCATAATCTGCCCGTTCGCTGGCTTTTAACGAATTAAAAAAATATATTAATTTTAATTGGATATATCTTATACTAATTTTTTTTATTGTCCTACAAGATTATTACTTGTTTTCTGGCAAAAGAAGTATGTAAGCAGTAGGTAAGAAAATATTTAACTATGTTCTAATTACAAAATTTCATCGAAATCTGTTGCGCCGTTTTTGCGTAGAGACAACATACATACATGCATTCTTACAAAGACATCAATTTTCTTGTTCTTTGAAATATTAGTAGGATATTGCACTTGTACTACAATAGTATTCAGCTTATGCCATGTTATCCCGTTAAATTATTAGATTGCATAATAGGTGGAGGGAGCATAATAAAATTAAAGTATGTTATTATTCATCCCGAGTCGAGTAATCAAAACCGCAGGTGACGCATAGACGGTTTAAACATTGCGATGTGTTTCATGGTACATACGAATACGATGGCGTGTGTCACAGTCTTTTGTTTTTGTGCTTAGTAAATTAGGTCTTATGCCTTCTCCTTGTAGCTCGGGACTAGAATACTGCTACGGTATCCTCTGCCTGTCTTAAGAGAACTTTAAGGGGGCTTAGGGGCCAATGTGGCCCCGGGACGGTGTATGTTTGCGCTGGGCCTATGTCTTCAGGCGCATTGGAGAACCGGTGTGTTCTTTTAGAGACACCGGAGAAATTTACAAGCATTAAAGCGTACCGATGGGTTTTAATAGGTATTACGGCAAATTGTCGGAGAGTCCCACATTCCCGTCTTATTACTAGGTTCCGTAAATGCATTTCCTATCGTTAAAAAAAGATCTTATGTCCTGTCTAGACTTTTCAAGAGGCTGCTAAAACTCTATCAACAAAACTGTCATAATGCCAAACTGTGAGCTGAATGTGAATGATTTATCGAGACAGTAAAACGATTAACTGCGCAGCCGCTCACATTGGTGGACATCCATCATCATCAATTTCACTATGACAGACGGATACTGCGGACCGGGATTTTGGTGGGAAACAGTAATCCGAACTTGGAGACCAACGATTTTGCCTCTGGCGGCATTTTATGAACGCCATCTATTTATTTTCTTTCCATCGGTAACCTCATTAGCTCCAGGAAAACCAGATATAAGGTCAAAATTCGTAAGAACCAAGTTATAAAACACTCCGTTTTAAATGTATTTTTAATTTATTTAGTATCTAGTATTTTCATATCAAATTCTAAAATTACCGCGTTCACTTCAAATATAACCGAATGATATTTTTAAATCAGCATCGAATTTATTATTTGTATTTGACAATAAAAAAATGTAGTATAATAGTTGTACATTTTAAATGCATTGCGTGATTCGTAGCCTTTTACATCTGTAGAAATACATTACCTCCAAAGAAGTCCGTAAACTGTTGCAATTGTTTCTACTATAATGACATAATTACAAAATTTAAATAAAATTACTAAAAGTATTATTACTCAATTAAATCTAGAATCATCTTAATTGCGCGTCTGTTTTGTAGGTAAACGGTTACGTAAATAGGGAAGTGATTTGATATATATGTATGTGTATAATATATGTTATCTAATCTCTCTTTGACTAACTAGACTGAAAAGATTTTGCGATTGTTCACTAGGTACGTACGTTATTATTGCAATCGCACAATACCACTTTCATAATACTCTGGTACCTGAAGTAGTTCACGTTATCGCCCGTAAACAAATAAGCGAGAGAATATTCATTAAATTTATAGGCGAGACAAATTGCACGTTGGTGTATCGACGTGGTTCGGTCACCGTCGCTCTACTAGACCGGTCGTGTCATTTTACATGTAATTTGTTGAACGCTCCATTAAGTTCGTTCGCCGTAAAATAGCGAAATAGCGTAAATTGTGTTACGGTGCCGTCCGTCCATCGTTGCATAACATCTCACGCCATTCATGCAAATATAATAACGTTGTTCCATCGTTTGTTTTGCTGTCCTCTCTCATATTATTATCTCGCTTTTTTAACTTCAACTATATCTTAAATATATGTTTTCTTTCATACTAATTTTCACATATTTCCAAGATTATATTTTGTAATTTTGTAAATGCATTACGAACGTAATGTTAGTTAACAATGGTATCAGGATAAGAACAGGCTAATTTTCCTATAAACTTATGATATAAATTGACAGTAAGTTTTATTTACTGGATATATACTATTGTAAACGAACATTTACTTGGTGTTCTACTGCAAATCAAGGCAACCGTATCTAAATCAGGACGAGTGTCCAATTTGAAAATGGACATTCATGCGTCTATAATTTTCAAGCCTAATTTTCTCAGATGTTCTAGGTAAGCAGGCACACAAACCCTCCAAACCGCACACAACACGCAAGAGTTTTTCACAGCAGAAATAGGTGCTTTAGCGACCGCGGCGACAATGGATAGATTTTAAAATTATATATTTTTTGTCCTGAAAGACTTTATAAAACAATCTTAGTGTGTACTTCCTATACATGTTCAGTGGATATATTTTATGCATCGTCTACAATAACCTAAGCCGCCAGTAGGAATGTAATTCTATATCTCGGTTGATATCACAGTCGTGTGAATCATTTATCTGCGAAGGTTCGCATTCCATTTGTTCGCTTCCAGGATTAAGGAATTTGAAATACAAGATTGCACGACTACCCGACGCCCCTTCAACTTCGTTCGTGTGAAAATCCCTTTTTGATAGGATTTGCTCAGAATTCGTTTTCAGCTGGTGTATACTTCGCGAATAGCGAAATTGCTGAATTTCATCTGGACTATGAGGTTGTGTAAAATTTCCGGACGATGATCAGATATCGTGATAATTTTCTCGTGAAGAATAATTAAAATTTTTGTCATACAGTATTCCTGCGTGAAGCTTAAGAGACAAATCTTTGTAATAACTAACATTAATGTAAAGATAATTTTGTAATAATTTCCGTTTATATTTTTTAATTTGCGCTATTGACATCGTAACGTTTAAAAGGTTGTGTATGGATGTGACCTAATTAGTCGGCAGTTTGGCTTGTTCAAGTCACGAAATGAAATTTAAGCACCGTGAGTATGTGGGATGCGCAAAGTTTCCAAGTAACATTAGACAGGTGCATTGTATGGAAAGTGCATTTTTTTAACGCTTATATTAGCTTCACTTGTTATGTGTTTATGTATGTAATGTAATCTTTAAACGTAATTTTAATCAATTTCTAGACGTCTGTACGATTTGAAGTTTTTGATACACGTTAAGTTTCCATGATAATACAAACAACATTGACCAGGAGCCTAGAAGAGAAGTAGGGTAAAAAATGAAGTAAAAAAACTAAAAAATACATAAATGAAACTACATTTATTGTCAACTATTCTTAGTGGGACAGGCAGTGAATGAGTGTAAATATAAAATTATGTAACATATATGTATATATAAATCAGTGGAAGCTAATTTTCTTTGTTTACATTTTTGAAGAAGTAAATTTTAGAATGGCATTTTAGATAGGCGATTGCAAAATCATATCTTTGTTTTTATCGATTCTTATCAATACCTTACACAAATTCACAACAGCATGATGTCACCTTAAAACAATATGTTCAGAACACAGTTTATTTTAAATTGCTACCTGGGTTCGTAGTCTAAGTGGCTCGGGAGGCTACGTTTTAAAAGTCCAGGGAGCCAGATATTCTGACCATAAATGCGACGTATTTCTTTTTTACGTTTTATTAATAAACGATAAAAATTGTTGACATTGAAATCATATATTTTCTTGTATACAAATGTTGTATACAAAATATTGCCGTAAACTTAAGACATATCCTAAGACCGCTAGGTAACCGTAAGGTAGGGCTATAGTCTACCGCTTGACAAATAAGAATAAACGCCTTCGAAAATATCATAAAATAAACAGAGAAAAACTAAGCTTTACACAAAATGTTCTACTGCGCAGGCCTTTCCTCTTACATCTTCACTGTACGTGGAATATAAGCGTTGGTTGGTGTCGGGCCCTCGACTCCACAAATTGGCGCAAGTGTGAAGCGTGGGCCGAGTAGTGCGGATGCGCCGATAGCGGCGCCGAGTCAACGTACCTACCACTCCACGACGTGCTCCGTCGACTTTCACAATCATCCCGAATCACCCGAAATTATTATATCTAGTAGCTGACTAATACACTTCATGTCTTAATAAATTTCGAATGTATCGTATGTATGTACATTTATTAAAATCGATGTGTGTATGTACCTAACGGACACCAAAATTGCTGAACCGGTTTTGGTGAATCGTACCAGGTGACATCCACCAGAAGTTAAAGTATTACCCGTGTGAAGCTGGGGCAGGTTTTATTTCTTGAGTTTTTAATCATTTATAATTTATTTTCACCATGAGAAAACATTTAATTCATAAGATCGTCTCATTACCATCAGAAAACGAAATAAACATTTCATCCCGCAACAAAAATATAAAAATAATTGATTGACATAATTAATATCGACTGCGCATATTTTTAAATAAATCCTGGTATATTAAATTTTGGTCCTTGTTGTGAACGCAACGATGTTGTTGAAAAATTATTCCTTTTTGGCTCCGCGCCAGTAGCTACCACTTGTATAGTTTTATTGGATATTGTATTGTATTATTTATTAGTTGCTTTAATCAATCGGATTTACTAGTCTTACATGTAGATATAATACATTGGTGTTTGGATTTATTGTCGCTGGCGACAACCCAATGCTATTGCACTTTAAATGACCCCTTTCAAGTACACTATGCTGTGTAAAAAATAGATCTACACAAGATCTAGATGCTCGAGATTCTAGCAGTATCTTTTTAGGGTTCCGTGTTCATAAGTATAGAAACATTTTTAGACTTGTACTTGTTTGTTCACAGGGCATATTGTTTTACACTCAAAGAAATAAAACTAAAGAAACAAATGAAGAATTTGATTAATTCATGATTATTCGATTTTATGAAATTATTGAAACAGTCTATTTTTGGAAACATAGTTTAAACGTTATTATGTATAGTAACGAATTGAACGAAGAGGATACTACTGTTTTGAATTATAACACGTAAAAAGATATTAAAGAAAATCTAACCGGAAGCAAGAAGTTTTTTCTTAAAAAATTAGCATCATAGTACGATAGATGTATAATGCTGAGTGATTTATATTAGTGTTTCCACGAAAGTATAGTGTAATGATGTGTAGTAACTGCCATGATATAATCTAATACACGTGCATCAGAGCATTGATCGAGGTTATCGTAACGCCATAAATCACGCCAAACCTACTCCTAACTGTAACAAGTAGTACGTAAACTCGGAAAGATATCGTTGCATTTGCATCGGCTCTGAAAGAATTTTGGCAGTAGCTACATGAAAATGGGCGTCGGTGAAACACATAACACATCGTAGCCCCTAATACAGGAGCACTGACCTTTTTATATACGTACTGACAGACGTACGCGTCTGCATTACATTTTGTGACTGTAGTCTACGCGCGGGGTACCGGGGAACTGGGGAGCATGTGTTCTAACACTTCTGACGAAAGGAAAAGTGAATGGCCGAATGGTTATTTTTTCTCCACATCGTCTTGCTCTATTATAAAAATCTGTATACCTCTAGAGCTGTGCTGAAATAGGATGTTTGTTTCCGTATCCGTTGGGTGATGCTGTTGAAATTTATTTGGATTTCTGATTAGCATCAGATTATTCTGAATATATGGCATGATGTAATCGTTGCGTTCAATACAAGTTTTTGTTAACGTTGCATAATCTGTATTTGATGTTCTCAAAAGAATAATTTCATGTTTGTATTTTAGATCTGTGATATCCGACAGACGTCACGCCTTTTTTGGAAGGTGTGTGTTGCTTAGATGAAATTTTATAAACGGTGTTTATTGAGCCAAAATGTAAGTAATACGGTCGGACAGTAAACTGTAAGTTACGTACTACGTGCCCAGGATTCGCTCGTCATCTGTACGAACACGTGTAACTCGTACGTAGATACATGATCTGCAGACGATGTTCGATCATGCGACCAATATGTTTTCAAACCTGTATAGAATACATACTTGTAACATTGTCGTGTATATGTAAAGCTCGTTTCTCCCCCTAATGTCTTCAGAACCCGATAACATCGGTATCCGTGAAAAAATTACCTTGACGTTGAGTGCCTTTGTTGTGTGTGATCTCCAGATCGCTTACTAATGCCTCTTCTATTTTGTTTATCGTGAAGTCAGTGATCCATTCTCATACGGAAAGATTTTTGGCGCTGTACTGTAAAATTCATTCTTATGATTTTTTAGGTTGTTCCATCCTATTTAAGTGTTATGAGGATGTGATACACCTTCTGTACAATTTGCATTTAGTAAATTAAGTCGTATATATTTAAATATAACTTTTAACTGGTTTGTGTTTCTTTTAATTACGAAACCACATAGTACAATAAAGGCATGGAAATGACATGCTTTGTGTTTTCGTATTTATATTTGCATACAGATTATATTTATAGTGACAAGAATTGCAAATAATTATTATGTTTTACTTATTATGTAAATTGGTATGAAAAATAGTTAGTGTTTTTATTATAATAAAAAAAAACAATTTGCGTTGATAACTCTTTTTATCTAACGTACCCAATGGTAAACCCGGAGGTGTAAATTCTATGAATAGTAGAGTATATATATATATAATAGTAGATATTTGGGTTCCACTCTGTGGATCAGACACTAAAGTGACTTAGTCATTTTACTATTATAATATGTTCTTTGTTATTAGACAATCGTTGAGCAGTATTGCTATTATAAAAACTAAACAGAATTTAATAATTTAAATACATTTAATATTCTTTGATTTTTTGTTACTTTCGAAGAAGTAAATACTTTAATTTTTTGCGAATGTGTATGTAACGGTTGTCGTATTTCCAGAGCGCTATGACATGGGGTTCTTCAAGAAAGGTGCAAAAAGAGCTCTCATGCTATAAAAAATACTTATATAATTTTCCAATTCTCAATTGGGCTATTCATCGTTGGAAGGATGACTTACATAACAATGTGCTTTTAATAGAGTTATGATGATGTGAATGACAATTTTGAGGATTTGATGTTCCTAACAGATTTTCTTAAACAAGGTTTAAATTAAAAGGGGTATCTATACATCTATTAATCTTAATTTTGTCTTTATATTGTATTAGTTATAATTTAAATAAATGTATTACGTGAATAGACTAGGTATTTAACAACGAGTAGTTACTGTGTATATAAGTACATAACGTTCTATTGTTTTCATTAGCAGTCCGCTGATCTTCTGTGCAATAGAACGTGATGTACTATAAAATGCATAAACGGAAAATTCTACTCAAGGTCTTTAATTTTGCAGTACATGTAAAGCGTATATAAATAACTATTAATATCTAAAGTTATTTAAGACACTTGTTTTCGCCTGCGGTTCCTGCGTGTATTTTTTCCTCAGGAATAGCAATTATTCAGTATTTGAGGCTATATATGTACTATGTCATTTAGTAACTTTGTACAAACATTTTTAAAGATCGGTTAAGCAGCTAAGACGTGAAAGCGTAACAAATAAATAAGCACACTTACTTTCACATTTTTATATTATTAGTTAGTTGGTATATTTAAAGTTAGTTCATTAATACTTTGCCAATGTCTCAACAACAAAGATACAAACAAAATATTGGTTATAACATTTACCAAAAGGTGTAAGCTATTACACATAGTACCAACCCGATGCGTATTATTGCAATCGATTATGTATTCGATAACGCCTTTGGTAATCATTGAGTTTTGGTAGCATTGTGTAGATGTAATCAAGTTGCCTATTAATCTATGCTAGTTTTGTTCGAAATGTGTATTTTCTTGGAATCGGTAGTTAAAAGTATTCATATATACCTTGTAACTTGTTTGCCATTTCTTATCACCGCCTGTACGTTAGTGCACGCTAATTTTACAATGACTGAATATGTATGGATGTAGCTGTGGTCATTGAGTTTAGTACTCAATGCAAGAAACGGAACAAATGTAACGAACATGAAAAACATAATTTACTATACCGAGTTGTGAATAGTATCAAGACAACTTGATGTGTGATAGAAATGTTGAAATTTATTTTCCTATATTTTTTTTTAATTTAAACATGAGTTTTTAGTAAGACTTTTACATTTCTAAGCGCACACTATAACTATATTATATATATTATATACTAATTGTACACGTCTAAGCCAAGTTTAAGGTAAGCTGCGTTGCTACTCGCAATTCTGAATGCGACCTCGTTTTACCTGTAACTCTCGCCAGAGGTTCTCCAAATCTTCAACGTGTTCAGAGATTTCCTGCGCCGCATAATGATTCGCTTCTGTAAATAAACGAATTCAAAAGTAGGTATTAGTACATTTCATTAATAATCTCACTCAACACGTAAAGTAGAAATGGACAACTCAACTCAACTCTCACCTCGTTACCACTCCTACCTGCTTTACAGGAGAAATCAGTGTGGTGGTGGTACTGACCTCGAGGAGTCTGGATGGACTCTACCATCTCTAAATCTATACTATAATATTTTAAAGAGGAATGATTTGATTGCTAGATTGTTTGCTCGCATTGAATATGCTCCGAAACTACTAAATAGATTTAGAAAATTATTTCACCGTTAGCAAGCTACACTATCCCTGGTTGATATAAGCTATATTATATTGAAAAAAATTAGAGATCCTTAGTAAAAACTCCAATGTGTAAAAAAGGTACCTAAATAATGTTACAATAAGTGATTGTATGGGAGGGTAAGTGTGTTAAATTATAACTTTTTTATTTTTTTTAAATACCCGTGCGTACCACTAGTCTTTAATTAGCAAAGTTTGATACCAAAGTAAATGTGAGAAGTGTGTCGGTGATCAG
>DWJH01000449.1:0-10726 GCA_018248735.1 Tagiades litigiosa | reverse complement strand
AACTTGTAAAGGACTTCGGGATCTTTATAGGCACCAGCACCCAGTGACCTGTAACGTCCCTGGGCTACATTGTCCCTCAGCTCCCTTTTAGTATCCTCCTCCCGTCTATATCCTACATCCTTCATATTCTAGTATGGTATCCTTTGCATCTCACAACAGACAGAGATTACCGTAGCGCTATCAGGTTTCGAACCATAGGGACAGCATACTGAGCTTAGTGTTTTAGTAAAGTGTCAAAATTTGCCATGAAGATAACATTATAAATCTATTAAAAGTATTATTTAAGTCCAATGGCGTGTCCATCTCACTTAGCCTTTACAAACATTAATTTTAAAGACCAAGCGATCTGTACAAGCGTAATACGCAGTGATTTTATCGTAGTGTAGTAGGGCCAATGCGGCCCTAGTCGCACGTGTCGCGGCCAAGGCTGCGGCGAGAAAGCTCCAACCCGCCCACGCTACGCTATGATACTCACACTCCTGCATTGTCACTGTGTGTCGGGTTCGATCCGTTGCGGATAGTAGCTTTACGTTAGTGTTATGTATAAAGGTACAAACACACAGCGGACGGGATGGGACGCTGGTGTGAGCCTGTCATTCAAAACCGCCAAGTGTCAAGCGCGAATGCTCTGTGTGCCGGTCCTCCATATTAAGACTCGCGTCGACATCCACGTCCCGTTCGCTTTGTCCACAAACCGCAAACTGTTCTTACGGTTGCATCCGCGGTGATTTTTAATTAATTAAATACTACGAGAATTGCTGAATATTTGTTTTTTTTTGTTTTACAGATTCTTCTGCAAATTGACGTTGTTGTGATTATTTTTATTCCAGTTATAGAGGAGGTCTAAGATATCAAAAATACAAAGTCCAAACGCAGCCGGCAACAGTTACTTTATATAAGAAATAGGTTAGTCAGTAGTGGTGGTGGTACTGAGTTTGTCGACAAACAATAAGCTCTACCAACTCTATAAATAAAAAAACTCAAGTAACCAAGTAACAAGAACGTAATTTAGTAGTTTGGTACAGTATTTATGAATTAACGTGTAAACCAAATAATTTTTGCAACAAGTAGATAAGTTTTGTCATAAAATACATGTCTTTAACAGATCAAAACTGGATTCTGTTACTAAGCTTCATCGTTTAGTCATCGCGTACTCGCTGGCAGAACGGGTAAAATTATTGAATGTGTGTGTGATAGTTTACACAGGTTGGCAGCCGATGTGTTGGTGCATCAAGCTTCGTAACTTGTTTAGTTAACAAATTCTTAGAATCACGCCAATGTCACTATACGTTTATCTCTTGTGTATCGGTTTTCGATTTGTCTTCCTTAAAAAACTTAATTCTCATGAATTGTTATATTTTATATTATTTAACGTATACTTGCAGGTTTTTATAGCATTTTCCTGAATGTTGATATTGCTTTTATCAGCTGTAATGTAAATATTTACAGACGAAGACACATTTTTTACATTTAAGTTAAGTAATATTACAACGATTGTAAATTTTTATTAAATTCTTATGAAAATGTAAAATATTAAATCAGAAAGATGTTAACCCTTATTCCCTTTTCATCATAGGCAAGTAAGTAAGTAGAGCATTAATGATAGCTTACTTAAAATTATATTTAGATGAAAAAACAGTCCTGAATAGTATTAAATTAAATTTAAGCGAAAATAGATATATTGGCTATACTGTACTTTTGTGTACTTCGTCAAACCAAGAAAGTCTCTGCCACCAAATATTAAAAAACGTTTTAGCGTCTACCACAGAAATTGTACATCGTGAAATTATTTAATTTTAGTGAACTAACCACGGTCGACTGTTTGCAGGCCGATCAATTTAAAAAGATAAACAGTTTTAATTAACCAGCGTGAAGCCGAGCGCGGTTCCGTCGACAACAATGCGCCACATTTATACTCGTGCACTAATAATCCAATATTTTACAAACACCTTTGGTTATTCCGCAATAATCATCATGATCATCATAACCTATCAATTGCCTACAACTGAGCTCGGGACTCTTCTCACACTGAAAAAGTCATAGACCATCACGATTGTCTAGTGCGGATTGATAGACTCCATAGCTTAGAGAACGTTAACAACTCTACGGTATATTACCTGTAATACCCCCAGGACATATATTCATTTATTCAATCTACATATGCTTAGACGAGAAACGAATGCTTTATAACAATAACAGGTAATAAATGTATTGTATGATTCCGAAATATGTAATAAATGTATTCTTTAACGCTTTCGTCTACAACTAATACGAAGTTTAATAGTACTAAAGGAGTACGAACGTTAAAGATACAGACAGAGTTGTTTATCACTGAAGCAAAGCCTTACGGGGGAACTCCGAAAACGTGTAAGGGGGTGCGCCCTCGTCTGCATTTGGGTCAGTAGGCGCCGATGCATCCCCGCTGATGTCGCGCCCTGACCTACTTCGGATGGATGCTTATTGTTTCGGAAACTTCTTGCGTAATGTTATTATTATGGTTTACTTATTTTTTTGGTATAGCAACAATAATATAAGTATTTGCAGTTCTTTATTAATTAAAGGTGAAGGATTTTTTTAAGCATAAGACTAAGTAATAATAGACAAATAATATTAAATATTAAAAAGATATTTGTTTACAAAATAAAATACTCAGTAGTATAATTGTGTAACCGCGCCAGGAAAAAGCAATTTACCCTTCTCCTGGTCAAGGCAGATCATAGTTTGAATTTGGTAAGGAGTGTCCTAACTCGCCGGGGTCAGTACAACCACCACACCTATTTCAACTGTGAAGCAACTCATGCAGGCTGTTTCAGTTTAAATGGTGTGGGTACTTAAATGCCCATTGCCCAGGATATACGAGATGAGCAACGTAGACCTTAAAAAAAATAGCAACGCAGCTATAAACGATCTTAGACAAGGCAAAGGTCACTCATCTCAAACAGAATGTTTTACAGCATTTTCATGTATTGCATCCTCATTTATTACTTTTATATCAATAATAAAACGTTGCGATGATATCTTTAATGGAACGGAGTCTCACCGCTAGGACGAGAAATGCGTTAGGGGCGGGTGCCCTTGATTGTATCTGGGGGTGATTTAGGTCAGTGGAGTTCCAGTGCATCCAACGACCACGCACATGTCACGACCTGACCTACTTCGAGGTGTAAATAGCGGCATGTTTATATCAAATCAAATTATATTTAAAAACCAATTTAACCATTATTTTAATGTTGCTTTTTTTCAGATGTAGCTGAACACCTGATAAAATTGATGTACATTATTAGATATCACCGTAAATAGTCTTAAGACTATCAGTAGACCTCTTTGAATATACAATGTTTATATTTAAGAAATTTTTAAACTTTAGAAATTACTTCTTGGACTTTACACTATAACAGTTACAATATGCGTTAATATAGAGCAAGTTTAAACAACTAAGTGACCCAATATATTACTGCCGGTCCTGTTATACACTGTGACACAACAATAGCACAATTAATTGCATTCGCAGCTTATTCACGAGGCGTACGCGCATCTTATCTTCCTTTCACATGCCATAAGACTTTATTTGCCGTAGCACGTTAGGAGAGAATGAACTCTATGTAAAAGGGATACGTAATAAAATGCTTGTATAGTATGAATGAATTATGGTTTCTCCGATTTGATGGTGTCAATCCTGCACGTAGGTACTTAAACGACATTTACGCGGATATACGCACACTTGGAACATCGGGATTATCAAGTTGGCAAGTTTATACGACGAGTAATTAAAATAAAACAGCAAATATTGTTCCAAGAAGAACGTACTCAACCACTCCTTTTACTAAGAAACGATTGGGTCTTGATCATAAAAATACGATTTACAATTGCATTAAAAGGAAGCTTAAGTGATTGTAATCATTTATAACGGACCGATGGGTCGGTTTTCTTATTGCTTGTGCACTCCATCCTTTTGGACAAAATATGCTTAGATTATTTTGCTCCGTATTTTGTTGGTGTAAGAGTAACCATTAAACATGTAGTTCACTTAATGTTGAATAAATACTACAATCTAAAAGAACTATCATGCGGATTGAGATTCACATCTTTCAGAATGAAAAATATCTTGCTGGAGTCATCTCGCCGAAAGAGAAAGATGTAATGCACTACCACCACTGAATTGTGTAAAGGTTTGCATGCGGAAAATTTATCAGTTTCCTCACATTGGTTCTGTAAATGATTTGTAAAAGTATCAACAATGTAAAGAAACTATTACTGTAGGCTCGCATGAATCCGACACGTCTAAGGCGTTCTGGTTTTGTTGCCAAGATTAATAGCTTTCATTCGTCGTACTGCAATTCAGACTGGCCAGTTCCTTGATGTAGTAAAAATAAACGTTAATGATGCTACATTCTCAGGAGTAGTAAAGAAATCGCTTGACTAGTTTTGTACACTTTAAATATCCTAATTTATGCTTCTCTATTTTCGGGGTCTATAATTTTAGTAGGATAACTGATTTACCATTAACTTTAGCCGTTTTCACATTTACGTTGCAATTTCTGAAGTGAACTAGTCACATCAAATATATTATGCTACTCTACAAACTCACAAACAACTTGCTAATTGCTTATTGTTTTACGTGCTTGGAATAGACGTGGTGATAATATCTACCCTATCGATCATAAAATAGATCAGCTTAAAACTGTAGACATTAAAGTAGAAAAAAATTACAGATACTCAATTTACTACTTTAAGCTTTTACTATTAAAACATTTGATTCATCTTAATAGAGACAAGTATCAGATATTTAATTTCACAAAACCCATTGTGATTTCAACTTAAACATGGCATGGCAAGTAAGGCATCAACTGTGATAACAATTTAGAATACCTAAATTACATTTGTATGATCGTTAGGGGTTCTATAAATATGTACGAGATAATTTAACATCCATGTCTACTCATAAAGCCAACGGAATGACAGCTGATACAATAAGCCTAGCTATTAATAGTTTCGAACAAAGTAAAGAAAAGCTTTGATGAAAGTATCGATTTTGTATTAAAACCCATCATAAACATACAAAAGGGGCAATGTGATGTATCTACAATTTCTACAAACCTCTTCTCCTATATTTAGAAAAAAGAAGGCATCTAAAATACCAATGTTAAATTTTCTTTTCGTTACTCTATATAAACATTTATCTCTTATTTCTTCATCAATATTTTTGGAAAGCTTGGTTATTTTTCGCCAATTCTTGTTATAAAAGCTTCAAAAGGACATGTTAAACATAAATTTCGATACAGCAATTCAGCACTCATATCAGCAATGAACACTGCAGAGAATTATGAGAGTAGTTTTGATGTAATGCGTGCAAGATTTCAAAGAGGAATCGGTAGCTCATAACGCGCTCAGAAACAGCGCAAGCTCGTTGCTAATGAGCGCCCAACGCTTTGAACTCAGACTTATTTCAGTCGGTAAACAATGTTGCTTTGTCGTTCTGAGAAAACAAATCTTCACACGCCACCGGGTCGGATTGTTTACTATGAAACCATTGGCTCGTGTTTCTTTCGCTACGATTCGCGTGGGCTGCGCATTTCGTTTTATTATAAAGAATTTTTTGGTACTTTAAACTACAGCAAACACGCAGATGTGCCAATTTGGTGATTTCAGTATGTCTACGAAATTGGTCTACGCCAGAAAAGCAAGGACGCAACATATTCTAAGAAGAACCTTCCCAAGAGATGTTTTACTGCTGCTCTTGAAAAACACCAAAGTTAAAACAAAAGCATTTATCGATTCACAATTGAATACATTTTTTTTAATTGACATAAGTAAAATATTATAATTCTTCAGAACTTCTCGGAATATTCACCACAAAGTTGTTTATGTTGTTGTTGACTTCTTTATTTTGAATTACGAGTTTTAACTCTTGATCGTGATTCTTCAATATAATTTTAAGATTAGTATCAGGTTGGCTACTACACTACTGTTGTTAGTTGGCAAATTAACGCCAGCTTGAATTAGAACGATCACGATTTCCTTTCTTTGAAGAATTCAGTCTAAAACTTAGCAGTGGTAGATTTTATCCAAGCTCAACGGGTCAGTTCTGTAAAGCAGACATTGCGGATAGTATTTCAGGGTTACGGTTATAAGTACCCGCATACACAAAATATTTCAAGTAACCAACTTAAACCTCAAGAGTATATCAGGTTAACACACATGCTCTTTTGTTTCTCTACTACTAATAAATGTATATTTTTACTTTAATCGAAAATGTTAAAATAACAATAGTATAAAGTGTTATTATCAGAGTTTTGTGCCTTTATAATTAACCGGCAGCTTAGCCGTTTAAATTTTGTATTCCAAGTAATGTTTTACTTTCTTCTGTATTCCAACTCTACTTAAATATTATTAATTATCCTAGCCCGTCCTTTGTTTAGAGGGCTCATTCTTACAAGTTTAATTAATGCCAAACTGAATGTTATTATGATCCAGTTTGTTTTACCTAACCAATTCAAAACTGGATAAGTTGTGATTTACTTAGTATTTCTTGCCTTAACTAACCTAATATGGTTGTTTATGTATGGAGTTATTTATGTTAGAGCAAGTTGTACAAACGGCCATGATTACATTTATGTGGGATATAAACAGAAACTAGACGGCAATGCGTAGGTTTCGTCTAAAATAGATTAGCAATCGCCCAGACTTGTTGCGAGCTCAATTCGTTCGACTATCGCACATTTATTACGTATGCTATTGTTCGATCGCAAATAGATACAATAAATTGCGCGTTTATTTAGGTGAAATCTTTATAAAAATAATGCGTGTATGTTACAAATAAAGTAGAAAATGTGTTTTTGACTTGATAAGTTTATGGGCTTCAAGCCGGACTTTACGAAAAATATACGAGCATGGTTGACTTTGGCCTAACCTTCTTAACCTGAAAGCTTTACTAATGCTAATGCTAATGCTATTCGAATGTTCTGACGAAGATAACCTAATGTTGACTACCAAATACATCAAAACTATTCTATTGGTGAAACGTTATTTTAATGCAACTTCTAAAATACTTCGCAAATAATCACCTCTTCAACGGCAATATACTGGCACCGATCGTTTAAAACAAAACCTATGTGTATTTTACAATGCGATTCTAATAGGTATCACTTAAAACGAATTAATTATTTAATATATGTAAACTTATTCATTCAAACGTTCTCATTAATAAATCCATCTAGGAGCAAAACAGGAAATTCCGAAATATTTTTAAACTCGTTGGTATGTGTTAATAAGCTATTTCATTTTATTTTTAGTCGTAAACACGCTATAAAGATATATGTTTATAAAATCATATGTACGGATCATGGTTAAATAACTTCCCGAAAGAGGAAAGTTTGGGTATATTGTAAATTGTTATTACTTAGTGCTCACGGGTATAAGGTCTAGATTAATATATCAAAGTATGTTTATTTATTATCCTTACATATTTTTGTTTGTCTCTCCGTTTTTATATATTGTATGAGTATATATTATGTATGTTGGAAGCCATTCGACATGGTCAGTATTACCATCACACATTTTCCGGTATAAATACTTTTGGCAGTTGTGTTTTAGTTACCGCCGCGCGCGCCCGCCGCCGCCGCCGCCGCCGCCGCCGCGGCCGCCGCGCATCTGTTGATTGTCGACTACGTCTCCGGCGGTCAGTTTACATTTTGTAACGGTCGCCTTTATAATTTTATATAATTGTTGCAATCGCTCCAAAACATCTAAACACCGTTATTGTCTCTAAATACTTAATTTTATTAAAATGTTTTCCTTATTACTATATAAACCAAATAATTTGAAATAATGTCCTGTAAAACTTCTGCTGCTTCTTTACTTTCGGTTGGTTTCAAAATCGTTTGAAAAAAATTTTTGTTTTACTTTTTCAGCTTGGGAGGATGTGGTGCGGTGCGCGGGAGGCAAGGTGCGCTACTTTAGCGAATGAAGCGCTACTTCAACGAGCGATGCGCTACTTCTGTGAATGATGCGCTACTACATTGAATGATACGTTACTTCAGCGAATGATGCGCTACTTCTATGACTGAAGTGTTACTAGAGTGAATGAAGCGCAACTTCCAAGACTGAAGTGCTACAAGAGTGTATGATGCGCTATTAAGTTTCTATTGATACGCGCTAGCAGTAAGTGTATTCCATCTCCAAAAGTCACAGCAGAAAGAGATGCCCCACTGAAACAACTCATGCGCCAAAGAGAGTGCTTCCTCAGTATCGCATTTCTTACTTCAGATGTTGGCGCGCTACTTTCGCAAGCGACATGCTAACTTTTAATTAAAACGATACATGGGCGAATGATGCGCCCTTCAAATGATGCGGTACTTCAATAAATGATTCTCTATTTCAGTAAAGGATGCTCTACTTTTTTTATGTAATGTGCGATTTGAGCTAGATATGTGAACGCACCCAACGAACTGCGAACATGTCTTGTGTTCAACGAAACCTTTCTCTGTGTGTGTCTATGTGTTGAACACATTCGATATGTGAGCGTGCGAGCTAGAGAGAAACTCTGTAATGGCGCACTGAATAGTATTCTTAATAGAGTGGTTACCGATTCGTTACGATTGTGCGGTGTCGGAAATCAGCGCACAGACGGCTGTGTCGAATTCGCTAAGTATATTCTTAAATTTAAAACGAAAGTGACGTATTATGGAATAGTGACCGTTCCTATGGACAACGTGTCGGGTTACTCTTGTGTTAAAGCAGTGAAGTGCATATTTACAGCTGAGATATCTCCCGAGTATAATGTGGCTATTGTGTACTGGTCGCCTCGGTCGCATCTTCTATCACTGGATACCATGTGAGTAAATACGTGTAGTTTTAGTTTCTACCATGGATTTGTAATGTGAGGAAACTTCCTTTTTAAACACCATTATCTCAGTCTAAGAGAAGGCTTATCTTGAAGAATTTGTGCTGAAAAATAGCATATTTAAATCAAGAAATTCCTGACTTCCTCCAAAACAACAGATTAAGAAGGTGAACCATAAAGTTATTCGTAAGTCGGAATATTTAAGCGCAATAACTATATTTTATATAGCAATGCAGAAATTTCAAGCTTTCCAACCATTACTCGATGAAAGTTATTTTTTTATTTCCCATAATGTAAGTTGGACAATTTTCATCAGATTTCAATTAGGACGAATTGTATATCTGATTATTTTATTGATTGAATATATCTGATTTATGTTACTGTCAAATTTGGCTGTCTTTATTGCAAGTCTGAAATAATACATTCTAAAAGATAAGAGATTACAATTCTATGGTATGAAACTTGGACTTTAAACAATGTATTTATTCATATGTCTATGATGTGTTTCTCCTGCGATCCGAGGTTAAGCTTTGTAAATATGATCTAGAGCTTATATGAGCAAATAATAACTGTCTAAAAAATGTGTTTTTCGCACACAAAATAAATAAAAACGATTCTATATATTGCATTATTCAGATGTTTATGTTTGTAGTGAAATGAGTGATTGTTTTTCTTGTAGTGTTGAGACATGGCGCCGTCTTGGACTAAAATTTATTTCTCAGAAATATAACAATGTCTAGGTGCTAACCATTAGGCATGTTATAGTACAAAAAAAAAATTAGCTTGAACAGTAAAATTGGTTATATTAACAAAAAAGAACAGTCTTTCATGTTTCATCTAAATAACTTAATCTGAAAGCGAGTACTGTTATTTTTGTGATGTTATCTTCAAATGTTCATGTTATTTAAATAAGTCAAAGAACTTTTAAAAGATATGTAATATATTTTAACCAAATAAATGAATGCTAGTCAATTACTCGCGATCAACTTTGTAACACAATCACACCTGAACACTTGCATTTAATAAAAATGATATTCCCATTAAAATGATTAAAACTGTCAAACGTCGACCACCCAGCAAGCTCATGCTTATGAAAGGATAATATTTATTTTAGAAAAAATATTTAAAAAAATTAATAAAAACAATTATTTCCATGACCAATTACAATTGGTTAAAATAAATTCTATAATAAAGCAAAAAGTACACAGTTTTTTTTATAAATATATAATCATAACTTAATTTGCAATTCCTAGTGTTTCCTTTTTATGAATAACGCATTTTATTTTGTATTTTGCCAAATATTTAAGATATATGTATGAAATTCCTATTAATTCATTACAATTATACATATTATAATAAAAGAATTGATAATATTTGGTATGTTCGATAGCTATTGTATGAACTCGCTTGGGTGGCGCGGGTGGCAGGCCTAATGTCCGGTAGTCGTGTCTCGACAGCGGTATGCAGTAGTTAGGTTCGAGTGCGTGGTGGCACGTTATATGTTGTTTATGTTGATGTTTGTCGTGCTTGGGGTTTTGTTATGTAATCACCATTATTAGGTAGACGTCTCTAACTAATATTAGCTACTCATTTCTAATTTTGTTATGTAATTTTTAAGTTTTACTATTTTACTGTAAATAAAATTAAAAATTTATTTTTAAGCGCCCCTCCCGGCCATATATATGGTTTATAAACTAAATTTGTCGTGACCGCGTCAGCTTTGCGGTTATGTCGTACGGATAGATGTATGTGAGCGTTGTTTTTTGTGTGATAAATAGTCCCAAATTGTAATAATGCTTATGGCGAGACGCTGAACACTAACTTTATTGCATTTCGCTGCCTGCCATGCATGTTTTTACCAAATGATTTGATTGAGTTAGCGAT
>DWJH01000448.1:0-10727 GCA_018248735.1 Tagiades litigiosa | reverse complement strand
GGCGCGCGTGGGCGAGCCAGCGAGCGGCGCGGAGGGCGAAAAGAGCCCCGCCGCCACTTCGCTACAAACGCAAGTGTCGTTCCCGGCGCTGCGGCCGCGGCTCGACAGCGACGTGGGGCCCTCGCTCAGCGCCGCCGGCAGCCAGACACTGCGTAACTACTCGATTCCATTACTATATGCACTTATATGGATGGCTCGGATGGTTGTAACACAGTCTGACGAACCTAGGGTCCCGGGTTGGATTCCAGGCGGATATGAATATTTATTAGACAAATAAATGATTATTCTCTGTTGGGTGTAGTGATGTGTTGTATGTGTTGTCCGTGCCACACTCGTCACAGGGAAACCTAATGCGGGGGTATGATGTGCAAGCGTTTTTTTTTATTCACGTCTACATTTAAAATGTCTTCACTCATTCACATCCTAAGATTTACAAACTTACTTCTATGGCGCAGCGACCCAAAGTGGGCCTTAGCCACCGATACGAGAACACTCCACTTCTTATTCTGTACAAAAACACATAAAATTACAAAAAGTGAGGTGTATTAGTTTTTTTTTAATTACACTTTTTTGTTTTAGTGGATGAAGTTGATGGAGGTGATGACGATATAGATGATTTCGACCGTCTTAGAAGCATACGAGAGCAACATCGTAGAGAAAAATACCTGCAGAAACTAATGGCTCGCTCTGTTAGTGCACAACAGGTAATTAAGCGCTCATGATTATAATTAACTTTATTTTAAGACAATATCTTATTTTTTGTTACGAGTAATTTCTAATTTTAACCAGTCACATAATTTGAGTCCTAACATGACATTTGTCCAGTTGTTTAAGGATTTCTAAGACAATTAATATTGGATGTGAATTTAGTATATGGGAAGCTTTAGTACTGTTTGTAAAAATTAAGCTACCAAAAGCCAATGGCATTTAGTTTCTTATTCTTAAAAATCCACAATTTTGTTTTAATTTTGTTCTTGTAGAAAGTATAGAGCATATAACATGTAAAATAATATGAATATTCTTTCAACAGCAAGCTGGAAGCGGTGAACTAATTGACAATGAGTTGCTGCTAGAAGAACTCCTTATGCAGTCTGAAGTAGCACAGAAAAAGGAAGAAATTGATTCAAAAGAAACCACTTGACACAGTTTAATTTTTTTATGGGATTAACTTGAGCAGCTTTCCCTTATTTCAGTATTATCAATTGTGATATGTTCTTTAAAGCTTGTGGTACTGACTAGGAATAGCCTAGCTAATTATTATGTAATTAAACAAACTGTACATATTATAAATGTAAGAACTCTATGAATATAATTTATAATAAGATTTTGTATAATTTTTATTTTAATCCTCCCAATATGTACATATCACTTATTTAAAATTTTTGAGAAAAATATAATTAAGCAGCAATAATTTACTCTTGCAATAGTTGCTTACACATTTTTCTGTTTTATATTAAACTAGACTCATTGTGATCTAAATGGTTTCCAATGTCGGATCAGCGTGGCTTATAACAATACAAACAGATTTTACACTATGAAAAGAAAATTGATTTGTAGGATTTTTGAAATATTTGTGTGATGAATAAAACAAATCTTAAACTTTTTCACAATTTATTGAACTTAACAGACTAACAGCTTACAGCTTGAGCTTGGTCCTTCTCCAGTGACGTCTCTTAGCATTGTACCTAGAAAATATTTTTTGTCATTAGCACAATTGCAGTTAGTGAAAGTACGTTAATCACACTGAAATGGGACTGCAAATAAAACAAGGATGGAAAGTTAGCACAGTCTTTAACATCTGGATACAGTTTAAACAAACATGTGTTAAAATAATTACAGGAGGCAAATATTTGGACACATCTAACAAATTCATTTATAAACAAAACAACAATATATCAACCCCTTTTTGGCCCACTATAGAGCTTGAGTTTTCTTTCAAATTAAAAAGTTGAAATGAATTATCGTTTATTAACCCTAGTTTAGAAGTGAAGACATTAGATACATATTATCCATCCATCTATGTAATATCTGGTAATGTTTTCTGATACCATAAAAACAAGTAATGTTTTAATTTATCAATGCTTATAACTTTTATATTTAAGTCTGAAGTGCACCCAGAGAAATAAAACTTAACGACACAATTAGAATCAACACTCTAAGACTAAAATAAAGTCTTTATATCTATTTCATAAATCAGAAATGTGTTATGAGTCGTAATGATAAATGCAGATAAACATGCTAACTTGGATGTACGAAAACAATAATATAGGAATAAAATAGTAGGTAAAACTCCGATCGAAATTTTTCATGTATTGATGATCACAAATACTTAATGCTGTAAAATTTGTAATGTTTATACAAGAGTCGAAATCAAAGTATCTCTTTATGTTATTTAATTATAATGATCATATCCAAAATAAAATGATGACTATTATTGGTATGACATTTTATAATAAACAATAATATCAACATCAAAATAATTTTGCTACTGTCATCTTATTGACTGAATTTAACGTTAAAATTTTCTCAAAATAATTGTAATAAAAGACTTACCGAATAGTGTTTCCTGTGCGCATTCTTACCCATTGTGGAATAGGTCTGTTTTGTTTCAGTTTCTTAGCAAGCTTCCGCTTAATAATAAATGTCTTATGGGCCGACTGTAAGGAAAATAAATAAAAATTAGAACTTACTTTAAGCTTTAATACTGTGATTACTAAAATTAAACAAGATTTATTTTAAGCAAAACCAACCATGACTGCCGTACTCGCTGTCAGCTCCGAAAAGAAATGTATTGGACGTTAAGTCAACTTGATAGTTTAATCTGACAGTGACAGGAATGGTTTTTTTTTATTAGAAAAATTAAACTGTATTCGTTAATATGCTTTTCTAAGGCTTTGTCTAATTTACCTATTGTACTATTATTAAATTGACTGACAATAAGTTTAACATATTTAATAGTAGTCCCTTACTAAGGTTGGGTTCTATCTAAAAAAACAATTTTACGCAAACTAGGTTGTAAGTGTAATTGTACCCACTGTATTTTATTAAATAAATATTCAGAAAAGGTTATATAATGATAATATATTTTTGTAAAATATAATTATTATTTTACGAAGGTCAAAATAAATTATGTAGGTTATATTATTAGGTTTTTTTTACAATAAATCTTATACAGCAAGAAAAATGTGAGATAATATGCGAGAGAGAAAAGGAAGATATGAAAGTAATATTGATAAATAGATAGTTTTTATTTAATAAAATTATCAAATAATTAACAAAAATACGTATACTGTAAAATAGTGAGTATCAAAATCAATAAATATGAAGAAATGATATTTATTTGAACTTTTGAAGGCTGTCATTTGTCAAGTCACAAGTGACATAAACGTGAATAACAAATGACATAAAAAGTTTCCCCAAATACTGTTTTACAAATACATTTTATAATTAAATATTTTTGAAAAAATTTCGATCGGATTACCTTGTTATCTATGTAAAATGAATAAACTAATAGCTTTGTGTGGTGTGAAACGTTTCCTTGATATTCGTAGTTTGTCAATTAGAATCACGGCTGATGGAAAGGATGTACCAAAGAAAAAAAATATTGAAAATAGAATAACCTTAATAGGAATCGATAATTCTTTGAGTATAACGGACCTTCAAAATGCTCAAAATTTATCATTACGCCGAGAATTAAAATTAGTTAAAATTCAAGATGAGGATTCAAAAACTAGGCGGCCGGTTTATAAGTATGTATTTTGTTATTGTTATTCCGTTACTATAGCAGTATGCAGAGTAACATATAAAACTTACTTCATTTTTATTATTGTAAAGGTACTTAAATAATGTTTTTTTTAATTTTAATTATAAATTTTAAGGTTTGCAACAGTTGCATGGGCATTCTGTATCCTGGGGCCATCTTATATACTATACACTTATTATATAATTTGGCCATCTTATACACTCTGGGTGTGCATGTAAAATTAATTAATGTAAATTTTATTTTTTATTACCAGATTGATGACTAATAAACAATATCATGAAGAAGAGTTATTAAAGCGGAAACAAAAACAAAGTACTGTTAACAATCTTATAAAGGGACAAAAGTTACTCACTTTCACATCAAAGATTGCCGATCATGATGTTATGACAAATGTTAAGAAGATTAAGAAATTATTAGAAAAACAATATGAAGTTAAAGTAATTATAAGTGGATCGGAAGAAGATAACCCTAGTTTTGTAAGTGTACCTTATCTAAAAAAATTTATCTCTATCCAACATTTCTTTCATTTTTTCAATTATTTATTATTATATGGCTCTATAATATTATCATTTATGTTGAGGTAATAGTAAAATATGGATTTATAAATAATAGTTAATAGAATAGTAAGTGTGTAAGTAATTGCAGTATTTACTTTTACAGGAGAGAATATATTCAATTATGGAAAAGAATTTGACCTCCATAGGTAAGGTACATCAAAAGAAAAACAAAGGCAGTAGCTTAAGATTTCAGTTTCTTCCATTGAGTAATTCAAGTACTAAGTCTGAAGATAATTTCAGTGGTGATAATAATAATAATGAGAAAGGGCCTCTATGACTAGGAGTCGCTCTCATAGTAATCATAACAGCAAAATATCTAGTCTGGAGAAAATATTTAGACTCAAAGAAAATTAAAGATGAAGTAAAAAAAGCAGAAACTATTGAATATTATAATGACTGATTGAATCATTTCAAATGGGATGAATTTTAACAAATAACGGTGTTTTTAAATAACAGTTAATAACTGTCATTCAAATTCTATAATGCAAATAAAGTAATATTGTAAATATATATTTGAAAATACATGTGGTTATTTAATACATTTGAAAGGAACATCAGTTTCTAATAATTTTTTTTAATAATAATCATCATTTGTTTTAAAGAATTATAATAGCAAAACTTGTGAATTCTCAATCTTTGATTTTTTCATTGTTATTAATTTTTTATTGTGTCATTTATACTTAAGATGAGTTGCAACTATTGTGAATATTTTCTTAAAAACATTTTAATTTAAACTATAACTTATACAGAGTAGTGACATAAGAATATTATATTAAAAAATAAATTGATTTAATGTTTTTTTATTATGTTATTGTAGAGATTTTATACTATTTGTAGTTTGTTCCAAATGTTTTTTTTCTTATGGCTCCTTGAAATAAAATCATTGTCACATCTATATATTTTTAAGCAAATTAGGTGGTAATATCAGAAGTATGTACTGAAGAGTATTTTACTAAAATAGGTATTTAATCAATTGTATGTAGGTGTTAGGTTTAGAGTGAGGTTCATTTTGGGTTCTAAGAGAAATTTGAAAAACAAATCCGATGCAGCATCCATTTAATCAGTCGCTTGCTCGTCCTAATTACTAATAATGTAAACTCATAATATACAAATTATAAACGATAAGGAAACATAATCCTAGGGGTTATTATTAAAAGTTTATAAGTTAAAGTTTTATTCATATTAATTGAAATTATCACAGATGCTTTAGAGATCTTTAAACCTTATATGGTAGATGATTTAGCTATAACTTAGACATTAATTCATTGACTATTTTATGAGCTATTATGGAATATTTTATACATAACAGATGCACATATAAAATTATATCATTGAATAAGATTTAGGTTTCAATGTCTATCAGCTTGCTGCATCTTGGTAATATTTATAAATAGACTAAATACACAATACACACTAAAAACTATCAGAACAGGTAATTTACATAATGCGCATAATAAAAAAAATCTATTTGTTTTTATAGTATTTATAAATGGAACCGGAAAGATACGTGTTCAACTGTTCAAGTTTTGTAAGACCGCTAGAATCAGGTGAATATAGGTAAATGTTACATTTTTAATTAAAGTAGCTGGTAAGCATGTATCTCATTCTGTTCAATAATGACTACAGCTTATGACGATAGAAATAAAACTTATTACCAGCACACGTCCTTAAAATTGCATATGTTGCATTGTTTAGCCTGGATAAATTTTACCTTCCACCTGCTAGTATAACATATTTGTCATTTTCATACAATATACGGAAACTGTAAAACTGCATAGTATGGGCGTCACACACAACAATGAAGAAATATTATTTTTATAGAAACTGTTTTCTCAAACAAGTTCACAAGAAATTATTTTAAGATGGATTTGTAAACTTCTTTTTTGCATAGTTTGAGTTATATCACTCTTATTGAAAACTAACGATATTCTGAGTTTTTTTCTACATCAAATATTAATTATATTGACCGGTTCGTAAGAGATTGTTAAAAACATGACTGCAGAATAATAATGGAATTCTAATGTTTATAATTGTTTCTCAAAAATAATAAATAATGAACATCTGCATTACATGCTAATTAATAAATTACATATTTCATGGATAATCTCCGAACGCTAATTTAACATAAATGCATACTAGAATAAAAATACAAATTTTAGCTAACTAAGACGACATTTTTCCTACAAGACTTCAATTTTCAGCCGTAGCTGAGATATTGGTTAGGTAATATGCATTTACAGTATTAGGGAAAGAAGGCCCTTGTACTGCGTATCAACAGCTTGTAACTTTGTATTGGGTACACTTTACAAGATTCAATAGTCTCCTGCTCGCTTCTAGTTTGCGACTGAGATGGGTAACACTGCGCCTTTTGGCGTAATTACGTCAATGATAAAGTTGACGTAATTGCGTTTTACTAAAATTATCACTATTATAACTTGCCACTAAAATACAGATATTTATTGTTTTGCACCGCGCAATTTTGAATTAAATTAATGCGTGAGTGCAGTAAGCTGTCAGTTTTTGTAAGTTAATTACTTGACATATCGCAGAGTTATCCATCTAGTTTAGCGCAGTGTTTACGTGTAAACGGCGATATAGGCATATCGGTCTCGCTCTACGGACGGAAGGTCAGTGTTGAGGGTCCGTCCCCACGTCAACAGCGGAGATACGGTGCCCACCACGGGCGCAGCGCGCGCGGCACTTCTTAAGATGTCCTGTAACAAAATGTTATTAAATATTATACGTTCTGTACGCTTTAATTTAAGCAGTGATAGCTTTGTGGTTCTATGGGCTTAACTAGGGGTTCGAACTCTTACTCTTTTCGGAATTGTTGAGTTATGTTCCTTTAACGATTTTTTTTTGTGTGACTCGATCTTATAAACAGGTATCCGGTTCGATCTCGGGCAGGCAAACATTTTCTTGATATTCGTTCGTTTTTATGTGTCGAGTGTTTGGTTGTGTGTGGTCCACACCACCAACGGCATAAGGAGTCTTAGTTCAGGTGATTGATGATAAAATATCCCGGAGTTACCTTTTTAACATGGGAAATGCATTTACGCATCCCTGCCGTAGAGTCGAGGCGGTAATGCAGAATTCGCCAGCTTTGTTTTTTTTTGCCATAATACTCACTAAAACCATCGGTGCCGCTTCAGTGCTAGTCGAAGACTCCGGGATCTTTATAGGAACACTCCGGGGTCCTCCAGCGCAACCCTGAAGGTACAGGCTTAGTACAAACCTGCACCGACGGGGGACCTTATTGGCCCCTAAGCCCCCGGTTAGTTGTCTATTACGACACGCAGAGGCAGAGTTATCAAAAGAATCGTAAGAATACCAAAGCACCGATAATTCCTATCCAATGTTTATGAAGTTGGCCAGCAAGTTGAATTGTGACTTAACATTTGCATTCTGAGAACAGGACAGTGCTAAGTAGCGGTAAGAAGCAGCATTATATCTGTGATCAACCTGAACAATTATTTATGGGATAGATTAAAGTTGGTTAGATACATATTGTAGGCTGTAGTTGTCACATCCGTTTGCAACCAATTAAATAGAAATTCAAATTAATTGTAAAAAAAGGTATTTCTTAATAACTATATACGTTTACCTATATTAAAATTACCTATCTACCTTATGTCCGTTTGTGTACTGTTATATCCATATAAAATACCTACCAATTCGCTCGAGTAGAGGTTATCATGGATGTAGTAATAAACCTTTAGATATAATAATTATATTGCGGAAGATAAAACTAAATCATCACATAATTAATTATCTACTAGTTGTTTTTTCTACCCATTTGTTACTTATACAAATATTTATAGAACCCTGACATTATCATCCTTAATTCGCATGCAAAATTCCCAAAGCATTTTGTAATGTCATCATGACCATGTACCACTAACTCCTGTAAAGCATTTCAATAAGATTTCCCACTTATACCTATATCTTGTGAAAATTTCAAACCCAACTGCCCGTTGCGCGTTGATATAATAATGTGTATTAATGTAGTGGAGAATTTACTAAGGTAAGTTTGTAAATGAGCATGAGAACCCAAGTATTTTTGTTAAATATTTGTTTCTACTAGAAATAGAATAAATACTCGTAAAAAGGACATACAGCTTGTATTCCCTACAGCTACGCTAGCATACATTTTAATGATTTAATGTCATAATAATAAATTAGACTAATTGATTTTAATAGCTTCAGCTTTGATTAAAAAAGTCTTATTGAAGCATAGACTGTTTACATAATGAAACTTTATTTTATTATGTTCTTAGATCCAACTTTTTAAAAATATTGTATGTTACATAGTCAATTTGTAGATGATTTAATAATATGGGTTGGACTTGAGAATACTACGGTTGAATTGCCAATTATTTTTTTCGTCAAGATTTATGTTTTGTACTTACATACGTAGGCATATAATATAAGATATATTTCATGCTCTGATATAATTATAAAATGTATGGACGAATACAAAATTGTTACATGATTTAGTTAATCATCATGCTGGAAGCATTAGTATGAGTGTTAGTCACCGCTTTCTTGTTCTCTTTCTAAGAATTATACTATTAGGAGATAAAATATAGATGTATTCTCACATAGTTACAACTTAAATCTTAACAATAATTATTAATAGTCTTTTATATTAATATTATCTTAATGGTTTTACTTGTAATCAGACATATGTACTATGAACTATTTAATTAAATTGCTAATCACTCTGCAATGATACATACCTACAACGCTGGTAGGTAATAAATGAAAGTAGGTACATGTATGTGGAAAGCATAAGGAAAGTAAATGTATTTTATAAAATTACTTTATTTTTGAGATTTCATTATTTGTTTATATGGTCTAAAGACAGTGGAAGATTATTTTTCCATAAATAATGTTGGGCACAGTCTGCGTACACACAAGTTTTCAAACTAAAAAAATAGTATGAAACACATAGTACGTATACATATACGATAGTGCGAGTGCAATGAGTCAAACGCGAGGAATAGCGTTATTAATCTTCTACTTTAAAAGCGGTTAAGTAACAACACACTCGATAAGGGGTCCAAGGGCGAAGAGAACAAGAGCGAGCGGCGTATATGAGACACACCATGTTACCCATGAGAGAGGGCCGCCGCCGGCCCGAGCGGCGCTTGCGCCGGCACCAGCACCGGCGGCCGCGAGCTCGTGCACGCCCGTACCCGCGACTGCCGCGCCCCACCTCGCGCCGCGTCGCACCCGCGCCCGCCGCCGCCGTCGCCGTGCCCGCGCTCGCCGCCGCACCTGCGCGCGCCGCCTCCGCCGACCGGTCCGCTATCATATGCGCCTCCATCGAGTCCAGCGGCGACTCCGATCTGCAATCCACGATAAGATCTTTGTAATGGCATTTTGTGCAATTTGACTAGCATGTTTTGAATAAACGTTCTACTTAAGAATCAGTGACATCCCTTGTCTATAAATAAAAATTCAAATACATTGTGGGAGGTACTTTTTTTCGATTTTTTTTTGTTATTTCAATATATTGTAGAATTAAATGCAAATCAGTGTAGATGATATTAATAAATTATCATAGTTTTAAACACATCTTAATATAAAGAAAAATAATAGAAAGAAAAAACTGGATTAGTCTGTAATTTCATGTTGAATTGAATAGATATAAATAATATTGTATCACTTACATAGCACTGATAGCACAATATTCGCTGAGTTGGTCCCACGTGCAGCCAAAGGTGCAGCATTCATCGGCGATGCCGGTCTGTCGCTTTCGTCGCACCACAGCTGCGGGCTGCTCTACCACTGGAATTAATTTAGATATTCGGATAAATACTTCGTTTCGTTGTATTTTGTCGGAATAGTTGTATTTTCGTCGCATTTGCCCCAAATTTCCTTTTACACAAAACTTGTCTTGACATAACATGTTGATAAGTAAAATTTCTCAGGTATACTGCCATGCAAAGTAGGAAGAAGGTACTAAAGAATTGTGTGTCAGAGAATTTGCAAATTCAGTTTTATTATTTTATGCCCAAATCAACGTGTATGGGTCTATTTGAAGTAGATGCATACCCTAATTCCGACGGCCTTGGCTTATAAATGAACGTCTTCATCACGAAACCATTTCGTGATGAAACGATAATGAGAGGTCATTATTAAATAAGAGAGTGAATAAGAAGACACTTGTTTTTCCTGTGATTATTAGATGTAAACATTCAAGAGGTCGTTCAGAGACGATAAAAACCCGTGCCTAACGTTCAAGATTGCTTAGTATATTTGTAGCGTCTAACAGAATAATAATACGAACATTTATGTCACTCCAATCTATGAAAATTGAGTTTGTTGTTAAAAATTGGGTATAACAAAACGAAATGTAAGTCAATCGCATTGCCGGCGATACGGGACGGCTGTGCGAGCCT
>DWJH01000447.1:0-10729 GCA_018248735.1 Tagiades litigiosa | reverse complement strand
CGCTGTCTCCGGCGAGCTTCATATCTGTGGATGTGTTCCGGCGTACACCTCGTGATCCCTTCTTTGCGTCGGCACCATTTTGTCATTTTCCTTTTCCTCCTGGCGCGATGGAATAGGCATGTGGTTACTTATACGGATATCATCTAGATATTTCCATTGGAATAAACGTTACTTTTCAGGTACATATTGTGTTTTTAAATGATATTTTTTGTATAATATTATCTGGGATTTTTTCTGCAGTAATGAAAAGTGGTATATGTAACTAATACATCTTAATATACGTTTGACAGTGAATCATTTTATGCATGAAACAATTATTTTGAAATAATGACCGTCTGATACTGTATTATGATAATACTAAAATTTATTACGTAGGACTATGTTGTAAATGTGGTTACAGATCAGCAAAACAATAAAAAACGGAAAGTTTTCATAATCTTTATAGTTCAATTTTTGTATTGTAAATGGTCAAACAAGATGTGATGGAATTGTATCTGTCCAGCTCTAACTTAAGGCACAGCGAAGGACGGAATCGAAAGCTGTCTCTTTTCCTCGGTCCTTTCTACCTTGATAGCCTGAATTGAGAAAGCTTTTGAAGTAGGTATTATAATGCAATTGCAAAGCCTTTTCAAAACATTGACATTATTAGTAGGTAGCTGTAAATAAACGAAAGCTATTGAAATTTTTTGTGTTCATGAAAGTCATTTTTAACTCAAAAAATATAAGACAATAATGTATGAGTTGTTTTCGGTGTTTTTATTGTTTACGCAAATGTGTTCTGACAAGTTCAGCAAGCACGTGGTGGCCAGAGTGTTTCCAGTTTTACCGTTGAGTGGTTCTCAGTGCGCAGCCGAAGCAGTTCCTGAACAAGTTCGGGCGCTTCTCGGGATCAGGTGCCACTTGATACTTGTTGTGTTCTAACTGGATTCCTATCAGCTGTTGCTTGCTCTATACCCTTTGGCTAAATGTTGTTTCTTTCGATAGTAATCACGCTTCTTTATTATCTGATTAGTGAATTGGTTTCATTTTTATTATTTTCGATGGTGTCATTCCAAAAGTGAATATGTGTTGAGTTTTCCTCAAATTTATCCTTAAGATGACTTAAGGTGAATACGTGAAATGACTGAGTTTAGAAACATGAAAACACTTTTCTTTGTACTTCTTGGTTCTTAATACATAATACAATATGGCATTTAAAAGGTATATATAAGTATAGCTTCGAGCTCTTAACGGGTCAGTGTTATCTACGTGTGTGTACATTGATAGTGATCTCTCACTCCAAACGTTGTATAGTTGTTTATACCCTTTTACTATTCCCATTATCGCCCTACATCAATCTGTGGTATTTAATTGTAAAATTATTTAATTAAGGAAACACTAATATTTGGGAAACTAATATTTTTCAATGTACGAGGAATATAACATTAAACACCTTGCATAGGTATATACAACAACTTAGAAGCAATCGTATTTACAATACGTGCCACCAATATCAATATAAGGTACCAATTCGATTCATGTGATTTATTTATATTTATATGGGCCATTAATCAAACGAGCACGTCGTTAACTGGTACTTTCCGCCGTTCAGAATAATTTTAACTCATAAAAGTTACCCAGTAGAACGGGGGTGGAATAGTAATAAGATAATTGATTGCAGAAAATAAAGTTGGGGCTGTCGAGTGTCGAGCGGGGCGCTCCCAAGTGGCGCCTCCGCCTGCATCAAGACGAAGACGTGGCTAGTGCGGCTACGTGTGCGCAGCGCGGCGTCATGTCCGCGTCGCCCCAGCCCGCGCCCGGCTGCGAGGAGCGCGCGCGCACCCCCCGGGCCGCCACCTCGCCGGCCTCTACGCCGCGCTCGCCGGCGCCCGCGCACGCCGTGCTCGCCACCATGACCCCCGTCCAGCCCGCTCACGACTACTATCCTCACAAGGTCGAGATGGACTCCGGCGACGGCGACCCGCCCGACGCGCACCCCTACCGCCATTCGCCACACGAGCTAGCTGCCTACGCTCCCGATAGCAAAGTGCCCGTCCAGCCTGACGTTTACGATCAGGGAATGGAGTCCATCGACGAGAAGACTCCGATAGATCTCATATACGAGGATGATAAGCAGACTGTAATTTACACGACGACGCCGGATCAGAAGCGAGTAGAGATGATAAGCGGGCAGCTTGAAGATGGACAGTTGGTGAGCGGGGGAGGTCAACTAGTCGACGGCGGGGTGTCGGTGGTCGTGGGAGCTCCCGGGCAAGGCACCGTTTTAGTATTAGCCGATGAACTTGGACAAGTGATAACAATACCCAGGTATGTAAAAATGCATGTATATAATGAATAGTTAATGAATAATTAATAGTAACGTACAATGCGCTTTTACGATTTTTAGGAAACTTATTAAGTCTATCTTTACCTAGTTAAAATTTATAGTAGCATAGTCAAAATCTTGTACAGTAAAGCTAACCTTAAACTTAAAGTGACGTTAACGAATTCCAAAATGGATTAATGAGTAATTACGTTGTTTGCTCATCCATCCACGCCGGTTACTAAAGAATGGAGAGAATCGAAAGGTTATTTGCGCAAGTGTGGTGTTGTATTTGTAGTCAAGAATGAGGTGTTCGTGTCGGAGGTCCAGTGTAACGGTTGTACGCGTTAGGAGCGGCGCGTGTGGGCGGAGCGTGTTCACCTTGAACTTGCCGCGAGAGCGCGCTGTCCGCGCCGCTCGCATCCGATCACACTCTAATGTTGTGCTCGTATTCATTTGCCAAAGAATGAAATGACCACTGACCGGTTGATTAACTTTATGTTCAGTTCTTCAGTACGGATTATGTTTAAAAATTGGAATAATGTTTGTTTTGTTTTCATTATATTTAGACCATTTTTGTGCATTCCTTATTACAAGCAGGATCCATTTTAAAAGTTTTTGTTGTATATACAAAATACTTTACGTATTATCTGCAGTTATAGTACAAAATACAGTATTTTTATGTGTAACCATATGACTTACTTATATACTTATTCAAAAACTAATAACGATTACAATTTCATATTAAAAAGTACATCTATAAATAACGCATTATTTAAGTTTTACGTATTTACTCACAGATTTTAGTTCACAATAGTACATAATACTTATGAGCAACTAGACGTAACAGCGGCCGCAAAAAGATGCCACGTGCATGTCATTCATAATCTCAGCTTGATATCTCGTACGTTGACGTAATGTAAATACGTTAGATTAGGCCGTTACTAGTTTGCAGAAGTTTGGTTGAACATGAGGACCTAAATATATGCATTGCTTACTGGAGTTCGTAATTTTCCACTGAGTATTTCTACGATTGTGGAAATGTTATGATATTTTTATCGTTGAAGTATTGACCTATTAACGTTCTTTAATATAATAAAACAGGTAATACATATAAAGTTTTTAAATGTTAATTACTTAGTACTTGGGAAGTAAGTACCTGGTAGCTACCTAAAGCAGCAGTGATCAGTCTTTATAAAAAAATAATATAATTTGCTTTTATTTTTTTTTATTTTAATGAGAATATGAAAATTATTTTGGATAAGAGTTTAACAATGTTCAAAATCTTTTGATTATATAATAAGTTTTATTATTACTTAATAAAAATTATTCTCTTTACATTGTTTTACCTTGTTTATTAAAATTTGACTTTGTTTTACCGACTAATATCAGAATTTATGTATTCAAAATACAAGAATATTGTTGATTAGCATTACTCTCTATAGCTTTGTTGGTTGATCCTAGATGTCGATTGAAGTGATAGATTATATTTTTGTGTTGTTTTCGTTTTATGGCTTTATGTTTAGTAGCATACAGATATGTACTTAAACTCTCGAGAACCTCAAATAGCAATGGCTAGTTGTACGATGGTTCAGCACTAGTTCGAACAAAGCTACAACTCAGCTTTTTATTCACCTCAAATTTCCTGGATGTAAAATATATGTTTAAAAGTTAATTAACGAAATGTATAAATGAAAAGACCCTATCTAAAAATGAATAAGCGTGCTTTATATGGATCGGTAGGTAGGCAAGTGATAAAAACTCGGCTGAATCGTTTAGGACGCAGGCCGAGAGGCTGCGCCGAGCGCTGCCTCACCCGTCGCGCCTCCGAGACTTTAATGATGACTTTTTGTTGCACCACGGTGCATGCCAAAAGCGGTACGCGAACGTTCGATGTAACATCAATATATATACCATGTTTTTGCCTTTGTTTAGTCCATATCCTTTCTAGCACTTTTTAAATCCACGAAAAAGTTGCATAAACATATGTTACATATGTCTAAATAAAACCGCCCCTTTTTACGTATTCGGAAGAGAGTGGTAATTGAATTTGAGTTTATGGTATAGGTTTTAAGATGTTGGTTTTGATTACGGAAAAGCACGAGTAAAAATATTACTCGAAGTGTAAAGGGTTAAAAACCAAACTAATTAGTTTATACTATTTTAATAAATTTCGATTTCATTAAATTTTTCCAAAAACAAAAAGGATCGCAATTCGGTTGTTGTATGCTTTTATGGGTTGGCAAATAGTCTAGAAGTTGAAATAAAATGTAAAAGTTAGATAAAAAGTAAGTAATTAATAAAATAGCGATCTAGCAATGGCTCTCGCTGGCTCCTGTGCCCTGGGAGAGTCCTTAAAAGGCGACGGCCGCGTCCCCCGCCCGCCGCCCGCCGCAGTCTTATTTTATTGCCTCGCAATCGCTGCAGCGAGCCCTCAAGATGAGCTTACTTGGGTTCTCGCCCCACTCATTATTTAATGTAATTATTTGGCCGGTAAACTGCTTTTTTTTGGAAATCATAACAGTTATTTCACATTTTTTATCGGTCGGCATTGCCTTTGGCTGACGTCTTTCGATGCTTCCATGGCTCGAATAAAATAACATTTTGCAATGTAATGGTGTGAAAATATGAGTTCCAATCGTACTGTAACATTTTAAGTAACTTGCTAAGTAAACTTGCTAAGTCTATATTTTGTTAATATGATTATTAATCATTACCGTTAATTACAATAAACAATTTTCAACGCAAGATATCGTGTAAATATCGAAAATGTTACGTCATAGTGTTTATATTAAAATTGTTATTGGGTTCATTGACCTAATACAGGGAAAATGAAAGTTGCCAGTAAAAGACTTCAACGGGGTCTCGGTATTCCCTAGTCGCAGAATGATTTAAATAGACGTTTACATTTTGTAATTTATTCGTGAACTTTACAACCGTAGGATAAATATAAACGGCAGATTAACAAGAATCGAATAGATTCATAGCAGTGACCACTAATCCTCAAAGTAATATTGTTATTCCAAATATCTTCCTGTCAATAGTGGCTGCGTTTATAAACACAAGAGTTCAGTGTGTCCTTTAAAAATTAACGATCATCCTTTCTACCTGATGCCGCTGTCCGAGTGCAAATAAAAAACGGTTTCCCCCACGTAAAGGGTTCACTTCCCATCACATGGAGGTTGTAGATAGCTGCGCACACGTACGCGTTGTACCCACACATGCGCGCCTGACCGTACTTTGGGGATCGACGACGAGCCAGCGTCCGCGCTCCGACAGAAATCTCTACGGGGGATAAAATTTCTTTTAACGTAAAAGTAACATGGATAACCTTATCATATCTTTATTTTATTATTTTATTTTTATGTAGCAAGTATATATATGATTTCAAAATACATAAATTGTTGTAGCTTACTTTAGTTTTCATTTATACTAAGTTAATAATAAAAGAATTACAACTTTATGAACATAATTATTATTATTGAGTATTATTATTTATTAAGAATATCACTGATTTTAATCTTGATTACCTAACATTACTTTTAAAATGTCCCCCAAATATTGTTCACTTAAAGGCAGGTTCAGACATAAAAACGGAAACTGGAGAGTATATTTCGACGATCCTTTTTTCCTCGCCTCAAAGCCACAAATGTACGAGAGCAAATCCATTATAAGGTTTTATTATCTCATATCGAGGTTTGGAATTGTATGGCATCACCATTTTATAGGACAGAGGCCTTATTAATGATTTACAAAAGTGATCTCTATAGTCATTCTCTTAGGAGTTAATTTTTAAGGTATAAGTTCGGGCCAGTTTAATTATTCATAGAGATATGCAACATATTTTATGCCTTTCGGAGTTGCTTTGTGGTCAGAAATTTTACATATTCAAAAGTTTTTTCCTTTCGTAGAACGTTTATAACAATATGCGGATTTAGTTTTCAAAGACGGATAATGTGGAAAACCAGGGTTTAAATGCAGAAAACCGTAGAAAACATTATTACAGATCGAAATATATAAAAGTTTTATGCCTTGTTTGACACCTTAACTATTCCAATACTATTAGAACGTAATATTTGTTTGTATGTAGGCGGTAGTCATTGGCACTACTGAAACGATTCTAATAAATCTTTTACTAGTAGAAAGTTACACAATGTCTTAGGCTATAACTTATTTGTCTTAAATTTCAAATATAAAGTAAAAGAGCTGGGCTTATTTAGTAACATATGATCCTTATAAACTGATTTTCAGAAATCTGTATTAACCTTAAATTTGTCTACGCGTATTCGATTTTTCGTGGCTTTCGTCATAGCACTTAAGTATTTTGAAATCATTAACCAACTTTGCATAGATAGGTATCGAATCATTGAATCGTAAAATCGGAGAAACTGTTTATTCATCAGATTGACATCGTCTATATACACACAGAGACACTGTGTTTGTTTGTGTAAGACACGAGAGTGTATTGTAGCTTATTAGTGTGATAAAGACAGAACGCGGCATCGATCTGAGCGGTCGAGAGAAACAGCCGACAACAAGGCTAGCTCTACCATATATGTATACGAATGTACGATTTTATTAACATGATTCGTTTTACGGTTCGACATTATAGTAATATATGGATACGCGATAAACGAACTTTAAGACGAAGGTCTCAGTGTATATAAACTAAAATATAATATATTTAAGCATTGAACTTTGTTTTATAACCGATTTTCAGTTTTTTTGAGACAAAAATGCGAAAGTGGGACTAAATACCGCAGACATTTATATACCTACCTATAAATAAAGAATAATATTTTAAACATTCACTTCATCTTACTCTCATTAAATACCTACTTACTATCTTGCCGGTTTTTTAAAGACAACTATACAAACCATGTACCTATTCTTCTATGCTGTAAACCTTAAAATATTGTTTTGTTTAATAAAGAGCAACGCGGTTAAAAGATGACTCATGGATGTTGAAAAGATAAAACTTTGTTAGCAATTGAGTAATATTAGTCCTCGCCTCATATTTTTTGTTAATTTAGTTTGAATAATGGCGTTGTAAATTATAATTTTAAGTTTTGAATGGTTTGTATTTTTGATGGCAAATTAATTTATAAATAATACGATATTACCTTCAGGGCTGATTAAGTTTTTGGTATTATTTTTAAACATTGTTCGATTACATTACTTCTCCTGCTCATGACCATCAAAATATATATGTAAGAAAAAAACTGTGTTAATCAGTATTCGTTATTACTTTTATTTAAACTTATATAAAAATGTGTATAAATTAATTTTTTTAAAAAATAATCAGAATTTGGAGGCCGTCAAGGTCACATTTGATTCGATGTGACAATTTATAATCTTTGGCAATTGATTTTGGATGATTGATAGTGTTACAATTATAGTGGTAAGTTTACGCCTTTTATGTACATCTTAAGGCTGTACGTTCACTCGCGTCGCGTGTTATCGCCAGGGTGCGTGGACGGGGGCCGAAATCGACGACATTGCGGCAAGGACCGCCGCACAAGGGCGTGCCTCTCACTCCACGTCACACCAATGTTTTCGGATGCCAATGTAATTATTGCAGTTAATCGACACCAAGCTCTCCAATCTATTTACAATAACAATACCGCAATTAAGGCTTCTTAAAACCTTCTTTAAACAAGTGTTATTTTGTCTAGCCAATATTTTTGTTGGTAGTTAGTGAAGTTAGCAACAATTAATAAGGAAAATATGAGTTTAATACATTTTGTTAAACGATTATAAAACTGACGCTATTCATTTGAAGTTAAAATTTACCCATTAAAGTTTTTGTACTCAAATGTTACAATAAATGGGATGTAAAATGTTTCTCAGCCTACATGTATCCGCTGCAGGAATTCACTTGTCCACCTATGTGAGTTGAAAAAAGAAAGACGGAGAGGGACGATATGGCATGTTTTTTGCGTGGCACAGTGAGTGCCGAGCGCGCCACCGTACGTACAAGGAGTCACAATCCGCCACGTCTCCGCTGCGCTGCGATGTAAATGATCCCTTTGAATAATGTATCCCATTCTTGGTCATCTCCTCTACCATCATATAAGGTACAAGGCAATTAACCGTTACTTCAAACTGCTTTCTATCTACATAAACTCGCAGGGAAATACGATAATTGTGATCAAAGACGTTCTACGGATTCCACATACTTATTAAATACGTACATATGTACATTGAACATCGTAATGTTTTAAGATGATTAATAATTACAACACAACATATAGGGTACACTTTAATCTAATGTAAAACACTTTAATGAATACTTTGGATGGTATTGAAGATTATCTTGATATTAGAGGATTGTCTATATTAATCTACTTACTATGCTTCTATACCAATATTATAAAGAGGAAAGATTTGATTGATAGTTTGTTTGTTTGTATTAAATAGGGTCCGAAACTACCGGACCGATTTGAAAAATTATTTCACGATAGGGAAATTACAATATTCCTGGTTGACATAGGCTATATATATAGGCTATATATATATTGTATTAAAAAAAATTAAGAGATCCTTAGTATAACTCCAATAATTTGTAAAAAAGGTACCAATTGATTGTGTGGAAGGGTAAGTGTGCTAATTTATATTTTTTTTAATTTTTCTTAAAAACCCGTGCGAAGCTGGGGCGAACCACTAGCGTAAAAGTAAGTTTGTTAATCTCAGTTTTGAACCCTGTCTAATCTATTTCATGAGTTGATAATTTTCATGATTGAAGTAAGAGCATATATGGGTTCTATTCGTAAATGATCGCATAACATGGCGATACAACCTAATAGAAAAATATCGGTAAAAGAACAGATGATGATTTAAGGAAGTTATTTGCACATCATTTACAAGTAATTGATAAATGGTAATTATATTTCACAGTACAACAACATATACCGAAAGTGTTGGTTACAAAACTTTTTATTGTCACAGCTATGCTATGCCATAATTATATTTATGAATACTGTAATTAAATACGATAATTGTATACATTGATAGCTTGAATCGTTCTATGATGACGTATTTATGTCGAAGTAAAATGTTTTCAGAATCGGATAAATTACTAGTTTCAAAGATAAATTGAATACAAGTTGTTTTTAATTCCATTTTTTATGGTAAAGAGACATAAGTGACGGATTTCTCTCTATTAAATGACTGTTAATGGGCGATTAGAAATAGGTCTTCCTAGATTATCTGACTATCGAGCGAGGAAACGCGAGCGGTTTGGTTTAATTTGTATTACGTATGTCTATCTGTGTTCGTAAAACTGAAAAAGTATTAGCTAGATTTTTTGTTTTAAGTTTAAAGGGAAAGAAAGTTTTATTCCAAATATCTTACAGGAACAGGTGATCAAAGCGCTTCTCGGAGTTGTAATAGATGCAGTCAGTTTATTAGAATGAATTGTAGATTGCGAACGAATCCGCGGGCATCAGTTGATAATAATCAGTTGGTTATGATCGGTTTCGTCGAGTGACTCTAATAGTTTTTTTCTTTATGTATTTAGTTAATAAGGATATTTTTATTAAAAAAAAGTAAATCTATGTAGTTTAGTAATATGATTTCAACCTTTGTATAAAATATAAAAGCTTCAATAAGGCAGTTATAGTTTCTTTACAGTTCTCTACACTAAAGCGACTATGATCTCAGCGTGTCGCTATTCAGTGCTAGCGCCATGTTATCAACCTATAAATGTAATACGTATAGATCTATATCAAGAATATATTATGTATTCGCATAAAATCAGTCGCGTCGTAGATATTATATACCACCTACCAGAATGCTTGAATATCACAAACGTATTGCAGTAAAGAAACGTTAAATAACACGTGGTGTAGATGAAATTGAACTCTGTGACCGTCGTATTTGGTAGAAGTTGGGTTGGAGTGTAGCGGGCAGGGCGCGCGAGCGGGTCACGATTGAGGCGCACGCGCGTTCGTGACCTTGCCGTGCGCGCCGCGCAGAGGTCGCGCTGTTGTAGGTGATGCGCTCCCGCAACACCAAAGCTTCACTGGAACTTTAGCGTTGTTTCCTATCCTAATACACGTAATTTTCTTGTTACTATTTGATTCAACTACTAGAGAAATTATACCAGTGACAGTTTTTGTTATATGATAGTCGTACATCAATACTTCTTAAACTGTTGTAATGAAATTTATTTAATTGACGTGTAGACGGCTTGGAAGATACCTGTTCTTAATGCAAATCGCAAATTCGTTGGCTGCAAGATAATTGGAGCTTTATCGAACGTTTATAAAGGTTAAATAATTTTTTGTCGAATTAATATTGACCAATTTTTTAATGTCTATGTACATACTAAATTGCACGAATTTAAAAAATTGAAAATATTACTAAATTATAAACATTTTTGTTTTGTAAAAATTAATTGTTTGTTCACTAAACGGATAACAGCCC
>DWJH01000446.1:0-10735 GCA_018248735.1 Tagiades litigiosa | reverse complement strand
ATATTCAGTAGTATATGCTATTAACAGTAATGAATTACTCACTTCACAATAACAGCACATCACTATCTACATATATTGAAGCCGAGCGAAGCCAGGCCGGTCCGCTAGTTTCTTTATATATGTACCTAAGTAGCAAATGAATATGCAGTTTAACTATTCAGCCAATGACAATAATGAATCCTTATAGATAATTAATGAATTCTATTCGTAACGAAATCACTATTTATTAATTAACATAGATAATATAGGTTAAAACTAATATAATTATTTTAATTCTCGAATATTATTGGCGTCATATTTATTAAACAAAAAAAATTAATCTAATTAAAACTCTGCCACTTTTCTTTTACAGTTTAGTAGAGTGACATATTGGGAATAGATGTGCCTGGTTTAACGAAATAGTTCATGTTATTAATGATGTCATTGGGCGTAAACGGCCTGTGTGCTAATGACCGTGATTTGCAAAACCCAGGAAGCATGCTGGTGTGAATGACGTAGCTGTCTCGCGAACACCTAGCATGATTAATTTAATGTTATATAGTTATTGCATAATACATGTAACAGCGTATAGTAAAGATAGATAGATTAGATAACTGGCTTTTGAAGTATAGCTATTGACTTTCTAGCTATTGTATCATATTTCATTAAATAAAGCACCGATATCTCTGTAGATTTTTAAGAACTATGTTACTAAGATGTCTGAATTGTACTTATGTCTCCGTACAATTATTAAAACCGTTACATTATAATCTATCACGCGATCTTTCGATTATTTCATTATAATAACATAAACTTGATGATTTTTAAGAATTTTTAATTGTAATTAATGAATAAGTTTCGTTTATTTTACCAACCCGATTATTAATTATTAAATGTTTTCCTTTCATTCAAAATTATAAATCTCTAATAACATACAGAAATATTCTGGAGAAAAAAGATGAGGCAATCCTAGTGCACACCAGAAGTGATACAAGTGAATGAGAGTTCTTCAAGATGCAACTATTGAGAAATCGTGGAAAAGTGTACGATGCAGCCACTTGCTCACGGCCCTATTCTTCTCTATCCCACTTTAGTGACTTTCATCCTTTTGTTGAACTGAGGACCTAATTTAGAAGCACTTTTTACACTATTTTCAATATTTTTAAGTACCTACTAGTAGGACCGTTAGTAGCTGTTATTTTTAAAGTATCTGTAGTAGGTATTTAACAGTTGTTTTTCGTTTTATCTCTATTATAAAAGTTGGTTCTCTCGATGTAATATATCTAATGAATTCCTATTCCTTTAAGTATACTCGTAATAAGCAAAATTGAACTGTTTGAGTTTGTAAGTGTAAAATGTATGTTCCGTTTCTCACTTTTAACAAAAATAGACAAACGATCAAAATTAAATCAAGACAATACTACTGTGTCATAGCTAGCAATTAAAAATATTAGCTGATTAACTTTTGCGATAACATTAAATTTAGATTGGACGAAAGACTTTTAGAATTGGCACACATTATAACACGTTTATACATAGTTTCATGTCATGTCGCAGTACCGTGTAAACTTGATTGATGAGTGACGAGGCCTTATCATTCTTCTTATCATTATACTTTATCTTTAATATACCCCGTTACTTCCAAGCTTACAATCACTTTATATTACACTGTGGGTAAAGAAAGGATAATCCATGATTAAAATCAACCTTGAAAAACCTTGAATATTTCGTGGCGCGCCACTCTTTACGGTCTTGGGAGAGGCCTATGTCCAGCAGTGGACAAATATTGGCTGAAGAGGAGGAGGAGGAGGAATATTTCGTATTTCTCCTTTTTATATTATCTACATATATAAAAAACGAT
This sequence comes from Tagiades litigiosa, assembly GCA_018248735.1. Lineage (NCBI taxonomy): Eukaryota > Metazoa > Arthropoda > Insecta > Lepidoptera > Hesperiidae > Tagiades > Tagiades litigiosa. The sequence goes on along the minus strand of DWJH01000446.1, from coordinate 8,895 downwards.
ATATTCTAAGTTAAAGATTAATAGAGCATACATAAAAAAATAGTTAATAAATTGATCAACGTGGATATGTAGCGCCTCACATTTCATGGAATTCCTATACGTATGTACTATATTTAAGAGCTATGACTTTAAACAACAAAAAATTAATGTTACATCCAGACAACGGAAGTCAAAAACAAAATAGACCCTCTGTTACAATAAAAATTAAATAAACTAATAAAATACAAAACCAACGTTGACTTAATAAGTTTCAGTTTGGTTACATTTTTGCTCACACTCTAGCACTCTAAGAATTCTGACAAGATCAAATGTTCAAAATTCACTGTCGACAATATTAAACTACAAACTACAAAGACAGTGTAAATAAAGAGCAATCATTAATGTAAATTAATCAACAACTACATACAATTGCGACAACAATACCCAGCTATTGCAATTCCCGATAGTAATTAACACTACCCGCGTGTGGGAGTAAAACGAATGTACTCTTTTATCTACTGCGTCGATCCGACCGATCAAGATGTATTAGTTTGATTAAATTAAACCCCTTTGAACTAAATTACAACAATTACTTTGAAATGTATACCAATGATACATTATTCAGTGAATACCTACAATTAAATTGTAATCCTTCAATTATTATTATTTGTCGCGGTACCTATTCGAACCAATTCATCTTTTTCTGCTGTGAACCCTTTTAGACTTTGAAATGTTATGTTTCGGTTTAAAGAGTGCATTAATCTGCATACTCAGGATATTTTAAGCTAACTTAAACCTATTTACTTGACTTGTGCTGCAGAAAGGGTTCCTTAATACCAATCAAAGTATAACTTCTACTTACAGTAGTAAATGCAATACATATGACGCTTACACACTCATACCCCCGCATTAGGATTCCCTGTGACGCGGGTGGCGCGGACAACTCATACAACACCCAACACCAATAAACATTTATCTGTCAAATAAATATTCACCCTTACCAGGAATCGAACCCAGTATCCTTGGTTCGTCAGACAGTGTTACAACCATCAGAACCATAGGGACGTGCAAAAATAGATAAACATTATAGTTTATCTATCATACAAATATATTTTTATAGTCATAAAATTTGTACCATTAATAAATTTTACAATACGTTCGAATGAATGTTTACAATCAGATGGCCCGTTTGGCTGTTTTTAGCTCATAAACAATAACGAAGATTAAACGATACCTTTAACAATAAGCAACGGGAAGACGACGCAAAAGAATCAACATAAAGGTGGAGTTCATAAATCTGTATCGCATAGTCGCAGCTTCAATACTGCAATCTCCGATGGCAATTAAGACTGTACTGTACAGGCTGGAACGAATGGTGCTCTTCAATCAACCAATCAATCTACAATCGCGACCGGTCGCCACTTGCCAGCGACAGCTCAACAAATTTATTGCCCCGAATGGACGGTAGTTTTCAAATTTCGACGCCTGTTGATCACTATTGAAAATATATCGTACATACCTATTTGTACCAGCAGATGCATTGTATTAATAGAAAAGACCGCTTTAAAGTAGTTATTTCTAAGTGAAATAACCAGCAAATCTGTATAAAGGAGCAAGATTATAATTTACAAAAGTTCTTTTATACCCAAGGTCTCATATCCAGAGGACAAAAATGGAATCGAACTATCGAATCACAATTTCCTTAAATTGGTTTAGAAACGGCGGAGATATGCGCAAACATTTAAGAAAGCATGCATACAGTCAAATTGATAACCTTTTGGAAAGCCGATTCAAAATGTTCATATTTTCTGATGCTTTGCTTATAATCATAATATTTTAGCATTAGCTTTCAATCACTAATGCATTTATGTTATCAAACACTCGTAATGTGTTTACCCCGAGACGAACTCTAGTCAAGGAGTACATGACGTGAGACGTGATCAAGCAGCTCGGCGAACCACTTCAAGCGGGGAAGCGCAGTATATTGGAGTTTGGCAATCGCTTAAGGATTTGTCTACAACGCTTCACTCAGAGGGATTTCTACTAGAATTAATAACGCATTTACTACTTGGTTAGACTTAGTACCTACTTATAACCTAGTAAAACTATGAACGTATTTAAAGCGACGTTAATAAAGAAATTTATTGTGAAAACTCAAAAGTGAGAACTCAACACAACAACAAGTATAAGATTGTTTTTTCCTTTTCGTATGTTATATTTTTAATGCTTATGTTTATAGTACTTTTCATGTATGTAGTGAATATGAGTTGTTTAAAGTAATGGTAATTACTCGACACGAGTTGTAAATTATCTTAAATCGTAATTTGTAATATTAATATTTCTCTGCATTATCCGTCAACTGATAATAAATTAGTAACAGTACAGAACACAAAAACAAGTAATTAATTTCATTTATTAAATTATTATTTCTATTTAATGAAACGTATCTCTTGTTGTCTAAATATATATTGCTGGTATGTAGCTTGATTTTAAAGTTTAGTGTAATCTCGCCCTAAGTATATGCATGTATGTTCAACTGTGTTTGCTTCCAATGTAATCACTTGTTCCAGATAATTTCCTGTACTAATTTGAGATGTTTTCTCAATATGATCTACAAAGTTTTACTACAACTATTGCATATTACGAAGCGATGCACAACTAACTCAACCAGAATAGTGCTTCCTTTATTGTTGTTTAACTTTTAACCAACACAAGAGCTTCATACTTAATTAAAATAGAACTTTGCGATGGAATAAAACTTAACTCCAACATTGTTATAAAACTTTATGTATTGTTATAAAATAATTAAATTACATTACATGACAAACATTACAAAACATATCACGAGATTTTTGTAAAGCTTTATCACTTCGTAAGAAGACCGCTTTTAACAATATTTTATGTATAAAGTTAAGTAACAATCAATATTGCAATTCTGATATCGTTTAAAGCTTCAGGGGAAACGAAAAATGTGTGAAATATTTTAACGCCGCAAGCTGAGTAAAGGTGCTGTCACATTTCTTGGATTTCACGTAACGTGGTCCCTGGCGATCTCTTTCCGTGATTTACCTGTAAATAAAAAAAACAATACTGTTAATTTACAGCCTTGGACTTTTGCCAAACATTTCATGCAGTCGTCTAAGTTGGTCTAGCCGCAAAAAGAATGAAACAAGACGTTTAGACACCCGATGTTTTCCTGATCGCTCATCAAGGGAGCTCGAGAGATAGGGCTTAGGTGCGAATAGACAATATAAAACCCATTTATATCCTGTCATCGTGACGCAAGAGGCGTGCCAAGGCGTTTTCCAATACCCTCATTTATCACACGCACCCTGACGTAATGAGATGGATCTTAACCACTCAACGCACGCCCGAAATACTGTGAATTCATTATCAATATTTCGACTTGCTATATTTTTCCGTTACTTAATAATTCTTCAATCATGTCTAGTTATTTTTATTTTAGACCCATTAGAACGAAATTCACTTTTTTAAGCAACTCAATTTTAAATTTAAACTCCTCGTCAGTATTTAGTGTTTTATAAACAAATCACTCTTTAAGAGGCTGAATAGATTAGGTTCATAAATACGTCTGTTAGCGAAAAACTTAAATATGTCGAATAAATCTCTAGCCATTTAATTAGATAAACATTTTTAGTATTAGCATTTTCAAACTCTTTGGGCGTTAACAGTGATAGAGAAGATGGATGAATGGATAATAAATAAACACCTTAACACGATCTGTCAAAATCTTCACGGATCGCTCGTCCATCAGAGATAAAAATGTAGCTACTTGATGTCAGGGAGAAGAATAGACGGTGAAAATAAATGTTAAACCTTTAAGCGAAAAATTATAACGCACTGAAAACATATAACTTATACAATTTCATTGATATTACTTTGTTAGAATTAGCTCTTTGATACTATTTATTTATGAAAACAAATGTACGATTGCAATTTTTTCGTGCACTTTTTGTATATTATGATAAGCTTATGTATTTTATTTCTATGCAGTTATAACATTTACCGCTGGTTAACTTTATACTATATATGTTGAAAAGATATTATCATCACAGGTAATAACAGTAGGGATTATGTTAATAGAAAGCAAATGCTACGGATGAAAGAACTCAAGGAACTGTAAATTGAATAAAACGTAGTAAAAGGAACCGTAGATGAATATCAGCATCACAAAATGAATACCTAGATTACCTAGAAACTGGAGCTTTTATTTACTTAAGCGTTTTACAGAACATTAACGGTAGCTATTTGCTTCGCCACTCGAAAGCAGCTAAGAATAACTCGGTACAATTGGTATCTGTAAAACAACTATACCTACAAGACATGGCGTAACAGAAATAATAAACTAAATTGAGAATATAATTTAGTGTTCCGTACGCTGATTTATTGAACAGCCCATATATTTATAGCGAAGTTCACGTACCCATTGCACAAGTAGTAACCGGAGTATATTTAAGACGTAAATCGTAGGTACTGACTAGCAATCAGTTTTAGACATTGGAAAATAACGGGTATTAGCTCTAGTCACATGACGGTCGCTACGGCCAGCTGGGCTATCGTCCGCTGACGCATGTGTCGGAAAAATAATTTTAAATAAACTATAACAATATGTCGGTTTGAATTTCAAAAGAATCTCGTCCGGCTAGCGTCGTAATAACATCATTCTTTTCAATCGGCCGCGTCTGCTTTTTAATTAACCATTTCAAATTCCGTCTGTCGCTTTGCTTGTTAATTATTATCCCTTCAGAATCCAAAAAGGACAAAAACGAAGTGTGTTGTGAATGTTCTAGCATCTTAAATTTAAAAAATATATTGAAAAAAACGTTTACATACAAATAGCTATTGAATTTAAAACGGTTTAATAGCGACAAATAACCCATTGAGAATTATTGTCACTATAGTTTATCTGTGCATAATATCTTAATAAGCCAAGGGTAGATGTAATGGTTATGTTGTGAACTAGATAAATAATTATTATAAACACTGTGTGGTCAGTCCTTATTAGTTGGCAATCAATTAGAGTTTATCAACGCAGCATGATAAAATCTACGAGTCACGCGGTGCGAAATATAGGGTTGCTACTCTTTGTAACATACACGTTCATTTTACTTTGTTTGCTCTGCTTAATATAAATACTAGCAAAAATAAATCATTGTGAACTTTTTTATTTGAATAATAAATTGCGTATAAATTCAATTAACATAGTTATAATATCTTTATCATCAACTAGGATTCCCAAAAAAATATCTGTATAGTTAATCATTCCCGCAAAAATAATTTGTTTATTTTCATATTCTAAGATATGGTTGATCAATTTCCACAATGAGATTTTACTTCATCATTAGTAGCTATGTAATTATTATCGCGCAAGTTACCTTAACCAGCTCAATAAATTAACAAACTAAAAGTTGTTAAATATGTAACATTAGATGCGGACACACATCACTTAAAACATAACATATTAAAATAAACAAATATATATGTATACTAATAAATAAAGCTGAAAAGTTTGTTTGAACGAGCTAATCTCAGGAACGGCTGGTCCAATTTAAAAAATATTTTAGTGTTGGATAGTACATATATCGAGGAAGGCTATAGACTATATTATATTTTCCAAAAAAAATAGGAATCCTACTAAAAGTCCAATAATGCAACCCAAAGTGTAAAAAATAACCCGAATTTTTTTTTTTATTAAAAACCCATGCGAAGCCGGCGCGAGCAGCTAGTGAGCTATAAATAAAGGAACAGACGCTCCATTTACGCCATATTAGTAAACATAGTTTGGCAACCATAGAGATGACGCGAATTGCGCGGGCGCGGCAAACGTTGACGCGAGCCAACGTAACGCTGTGCGCCAGGATGACGACAGAGGCACAAAGCATACGCTACTGTCGCACATAACAAATCACGGAATATTTCGCGATAACGTTTTCAAGTAACTAATATAAGAAATCTACATTTGAAGTATTCATTTTAACACGGTGTCATAAACTTGAACTGTGAGCATGTACAGCAATCTTTGAATTTCTCCACATATATGATTCTATGATAAATCATCTTGAACTACAGAAGTGGCGATAAACAATGGCATAAGCATTCCAATGAGAATTAACAAAAGATAAGCACAATGCTTGTATTATTTTAAAAAGTACTCGATTGGAATAAAACTTTTCTAAGTTAAATTTGTATCTACTAATCATTACAATTTTTTTATTATAATATTTTTTAAAAAGTGAACGGCAAGAAACTGGCTTATTGGAAGAAATTGTTCTATAAGTATACGGAGATTCTTTAATTAAAATCGCATAGTTATCTATAACATAAATTTTTAGAGCAAGTAGCGCGTGAGTAGCTTTAACAAATGAGTGTTATTAATATAATTTACTTACAATATGTTTTCGCATACATTTGGCTACAGTCAAACTTAGATAAAAAAAGATTGGTTTAATATAGCTTGTAATTTGTTATATAAATAAATGAAACTGCTTTGAACATTAATTTGTCGTCAGCTCATTAGTCAAGTCAAAATTTCATAAAATAAGAAAGACATATTTGGCTGGACCTGTCCCATGTTTGTCTTAACTAACTACAATATTTAGTACTAATAATATTAAAAATTTACCGGAGCGACTTTTTATTAGTTCTTATTTTTATTTTTTTTAATAAAACACACTGCTACTACATAATTCGTAACTAAAATTTCATCATAATTATTGGTAAAAAATTCCAACTCACTAGATGGCATCAAAATATAAATATACAATTGTTGCAATGCAATTATTTTTCAGAAAATGTCTAATTATTTTAGCTATCGTTTCAAAAGTTAAAACATTAAACGCTTTTATAATTCGCGCTACCGATTTATTCCATTATCGTTATGCGAAATCTAATTCCGTTAAGTATATATTTATCATCGTTGTATATTCTCTAACAACGAAACGAAGCATTTGTCATCGGCCTCTCGTCATTCGCAGCTTCGTTTCACTGGATTCTCTTATCCATTCCAATCCAAAAATATCTAGCCACCAATTGCGAAATGTCCTAACGATGTTTTGACATCCATTAGACAGTCTAAATTTAATACAACTCGTAGTTAACTTTCTTATTTCGTTAAAAAGAAATTCAAGTATATTTTAATATACTAAAGATAACCTATAGTGACTGAATGAAGATTTTATATTATTCATTAATTTGTTATTCAGAACATAGAATAGAAAGGACATATCTTTAATATAGAAAAATCTGAATACATGCCGATACAAAATTCTATATTACAAAGATTGAGTGCACGCCATATTGGTCTGTCATATTTATAGCTAAAGTGTGTGTAATTTATGCACAATACCATTTATCTATTAACACAGGCAAATCGTGTCAAGGTTTAAAATTACTCTATTACTAATACAATTTTATTTTAAACATAAAACCCTATTACACCGCTATCAGGATTCCCTTTGTCACTTATATTGAAGACATTACAACTTATCGCACACACCAAACACGCGAAAACGCATACGGTCGTAGTAAATTCTAATGTTTGCCTCGGTAATCAAACTCCGATCCCTTGGTTCGATAGTTTTTGTCATAATCAATAAAACCACGAATGTGTAGTGTGAATTTTGTACAACAATATCATGTCCATACTAACGCATTCGTACTTGATGAAATCTAAACACAACAATACAATAAAATTGGAAGCTGTAACAGCTCGTTCTGTACGGACCCGTATCGGCACGCAGACAAATAACGTCAAACAATAGAGCATAATTTGCTTTGAAAAATTTCAATATCCACGCACGAAAATAAAAGGATTATCTAGCTGCGAGTAAACGAATTTCAATGATAAAAACATTTCTAGCTGCACAATAAACTAAAGCGTGGATTATAAATGGCGAAAAATATTTAGTCAAACAACCACATACGCATAGACAAACAGATTTACTTGATTCTTTTCGTATATTTATTTTGTAATAATTACACTTTTTTTAATCCAATATAAATTAATTTAATAAAGTATTTTTTTTAAGAGTGATCGGTCTTATTGGAAGAAATTGTTCTATGAGTATACGGAGATGCTTTAATTAAAATCGCATAGTTATCTATAACATAATTTCTTATAATCACTGCCATTAGCTCCATAAACTTTGCTGTTACAGGTGTAGAAGAAAAACATCAGTGACCAATTCACATAGGTACTGTTCTGATGCAATGGGTTAACCAGATAAACTTTTCACTTCTTTGATACTTACATAACAAAAAAAATCGCTGTCTTATCTGAGTTGTGATAAATTGACGATTAAATTCATTAATCCTCACGCTCCTTAACACGCCTATGAAATATATCGAAATAGCGGGTAATTGACACGAAAATCATGCTTGCCAAATAAAATTGGCAATATCGGCTTGAGCCGCATTTAGAATAATCAAACATGATTGGCTTCGTACGAATCAGCGGTCTGTGTGTCTGCGTCTCTTTAAATAAACTGATACGACGGCATTAATAAACTTTAATACTAATTTTTCCATTTGAAATTCCAACTAAAGCTCACAACTTCGTTCGCATGAAAATCTCTTTTGTATAGGATTGCTTAAAATCCGTTATCCATGAATCGGTCAATCGGGCATATAAGTTTGAATTGAATATCTCTTATGCCAGTATACGTATATAAAAATAGAAAGGTTATAATTTTTGAATTTATATAGGTACACATGGTTCATTTTCCAACGCTGTTATCGATATTGAATTGGTGAAGCATAATGAAGTATGAAAAAATATATGATAGAAAATTCACTATGAATTTATTTTATATGTAACATATAAATAAAACGTATATCAACAGTCTTCAGCGCCCAAACTATGGTCACAGTAATTAAACTCAAACCTCTATGAGTCAG
>DWJH01000445.1:0-10737 GCA_018248735.1 Tagiades litigiosa | reverse complement strand
AATTAATGTACTATCCAACACTGAAAGGAATTTCAAATCGGACCAGCGGTTCCTGAGATTAGCGCGTTCAAACAAACGAACGAACAAAGGAACGAACGAAGGAACTAACGAACGAACAAACAAACAAACAAACAAACAAACTCTTCAGTGTTATATATTAGTAACATTGCTCAACTTTACTTACCCTCCCACACAATCACACAATCCTATAAAAAAATTTACAATAATTACGAGCAACATTATTTTCTACTATGTATTAAGCCTCAAAGTACATTGATCACCAGAACAATGCAAGGAGTTGATCGTATTACAATTTACAATGTACTGCGCACAGGTGCATGCATCAGTGCTATTACATAAGGCGCGGTTCGCACTAGGCGGTTGACATAACTTAGCGATGTCAAAAAAAATTTACACGAACAGAAATCGAACCAGGGACCCTCAGTAAGTCAGACAATCCCAACCACTTGAACTATTGTCCTGTAGGAGGTCTAGCATTAGATTTCTAGGCGATTTCAATTCACGAATTAACTTCAGTAATATTCAAAATTACTTTTTGGTTACCTTAGAAGTTGTCCTGATTGATGCGTCCTTGCGTTGAAATAAGCCTTAAATGACACAGCTATCTATCAAATTGTTTGCCCAGTGCGAACACAGCCTTATCATTCAATAGCAATATAGTAAAGTGACGCTCAGGTTGAAATTGAGTCAACTGGGACCGAGAGAGAATTGTGTTGAAACATGATATTTTGATACTTGTTAGCTGATATCCTTAGTGGTGATAGATCTAGCAGCGTTCATCATAAACAAAAGGAATAAACGCATATTTATAGGTGGTAGAGTCTATCCCCACTCGACGGGGTCACCACCACCACGCCTATGCACGCTGTGAAGCAACTTTTATAAGTTGTGTTTCAGTTTCAGTTTCAGAACCCGCACCCTTCAGTGCGGGTTCTCATACCCAGGACATTTGAGGCGACCAACTTAGTCCTACTTCTACTACTAGTGCGTACTACTAGTGCGTTGCTACTCCTGAGAGGAGTAGCAACGCAGCTGTGACCTGCATCTGTTAGGACATGCGTCCTGTCTGAGGTGGGTTACAGTTGTCATGGGCTGCAGTTGTCACTTAACATCAGGTGAACTATATGTTAGTTTTCTACTCTTTACTAAATAAAAAAAACTTTTTTTTTAGTGTTGAACGTAGCAAACGAACGTGCAGTTCACCTGATGTTCAGTGACTACTATAGTAAGTCGAATACGTAAATAACAATAGATTCCTTTACTTCTATGCATAATATTTGGTATATCGTTGATACCTGAAGGTATTGGCTAGGAATGCTCTATAAAGCGATGTGGCATGCTCCAATTAGATCACGTACACAGACTACTAACGTACAGAGCTTTTCAAAATAAATATTTATTTATTCTATTTTTATACTCTTGTATTTCAAAAGTTAGCTGTGATAAAGATATATTTCAGCTACTTTTAGGAAAGTTTTCAATTTTATTAATGTGTTTTGTTTTATTTTTTGTATTTTTATTTTTCAGAATCCTTATTTTGCCTTGACATTTTCTCACACCTTAAAACAGTTTCGTCTATTGCGCTGGCCAAGTGCAGGATTTTTTGGCATGATCAGCATACTCACGATGTTTCTCTATATCGTTAAAGCAAGTGATATTTTAATTGTAACAAAAATGTGTAAAATACGGGGAAATTCTAAATAATCTGGGGTTCGAACCAAGTCTTACTAACTACTAGGTAATTAGTTAACTTAGTCTATAACCGTGTAGAAATAAATAATTCGTGGATAAAACCTAAACACTTTTTACAATATTTATTTATAACAAAACTTAACTTAAACAAAATTCTGAATACAAAAATAAGGATAACCATTGCTGTTACCTTTTTTTTATTGTTTTCATTAATTCAGTGTTATTGGGTGGACAGAATAAATATTATGTTTCTATTTATTAACAAGAGATGCCTCTACATGTTTATACCCTGTGCTATCATGGCACATAAGCATCAGTTTTATGTTGTTACGTCGACCGATCAATGCGACCGTTGGCCCTGAGATAGATAGCCTTCTAGCTCCACTAATTATTTTAGAGGATGGGATTACCTTGCCTTTATTTAAGCGTAAAACAACGTCAATTTTTTATTATAGTTTACCTTTTTTATTTTTATTAACCTCGATATACGCGAATTTCAGTTAACGCAAAATTTTTCGGAACACATCCCTCGCGTAAAGCGGGGTATTACTGTAAAAGATGTTATTGTAATTCTGTTGTTAACTTTTTAACTTATCATAGCAGAATATAAAATAAAGAACCAAGCAAGAATAATATTCAAAGTAAGCTAATAGGAGTTGGGGTAAAAAATAAAACAAGAATATCAAATATAAAATAAAACCGTTTTATTGACGCCATTTTGATTAAAACATAAAACAACATACTTAAAACTAATGATTATTATAAACATTTATCTCGACGAATGCTCTGTTTATTTCTTACCTATATTCCAAAAAATCATATTTTAATATAATCAATAATATTCATATGACAAGCAAATGAATGGCAGTATAAAATTGTGGATAATACAACCCATAAATTAATAAATGCATTTCTTAAGCTATAACAATATTTTTAAATCTACAAAAAATAAAAAAAATCATAAATTATTTTTAACTAAATATGACCAGTGAACTGAGATCAATTCAGGAATGAATCACTTGGATTTTTTTTTCATTTAATTGCAATTAAAAAAAATTACTTGTAAGTTCGGAATAGAAGCGCTATAAAAATGGTAACTAAGTTACTACACTTGGGAACTAAGTGAACTTAAGTAACATAAATTTGGTATTAACTTTAGTATTTTAAGCTTCTTTCTCGAGCCGTAATATAAGCAAAACAGTAAGTGTATGTACATATATAATATATACTAATAGCGTGTATACTCATAAGTATATTTAAAAACGTAACTATGTGGTAACAAAAAGACGTAATGTAAACAATAAAAAATAAAAGAAAATAATCATTATTGACGGAACTATGTATTATTAATGGAAAGGCGTTATTAAAGGTATCGACACACTGCGAACGGGACGGGAGCACAGAGCAAAGTTTACGTTTTTCGTTCCATTGTAATGTAAGTTTATATGGGGGACGTTTCAGGGTCGCGCCCGACGCTCAGCGCTCGGTGGTTTTGTACGACAGGTGCAATTCACCGTTCCGTCCTCTGTGTGGTTAAACCGTTAGGCTTAAATGGAAGTTAATCGTTCTATAAAACATGTCAAATTATGATTGTTTTATCAAATCAAGTGATATTATTTGCATTGCAATGTATCTATACGTGATTGTAACCTATCTTCATTTCAAATTTTATTATTCTCTTTGGTAATACAACAATATGCCAAAAATAGTTACTAACATGCAACATTTAATTAGGCTCTGTATATTGTTTTTAATATAACAATGCCGTTCTTTATTATTTTTAAAACACGTATTAAATTGTATCTTTTTGAAGGAGTCTTGTAAAAAGAAATTTCTTAACGTTTTTTCAACAGAATTTTTAAACATTTTATAATATTCCATCAACTATTGGAGTCAATTTTCTGGTCTATACTACTAAACCAATCATAAAAATGTTTGCATAGGTGCATATGTTAATCTTAAATAATATCACATATTTTAAAACAAAAGTGATCTACTAGCAAAAACATTGTCTACCAAAAATATTTTATGACAATTATAATTTACTGTAAAAATTATATAAAAGAAAGAACTCAAAAGACAGTTTAACATAGTTTTTTACTGTGACTGTGAAGTAATGAACGAATTTTCGGAGAGCCTAATTTCAGACCGGCATTGTTACTTCGAAGCCTATACATAATGTATCTACAAAGAGTAGTTATAAAGTGTAGCCATTTTTAAAGTATTGCACTGCCCGTGAAGTCAGTCTTCTAAAATTTTAAATAAAAATGCTACATTCACACTATGACGAGCCGTGTTTTCGGAAATAATATTTTTTTTTAATTGATAAAACCTTATACAAAATAAAGATCTATTTATATTAGAACAGATGGAGCTAGTTAAGTAATAATTATAAATATTATAATTATACATTACTATATTGAAGTTTAATAGTTACAAACAAACAATCATTTATTACAATGAAAATATCAGTAAAGTAGTAAAAATTCCTTTAAAATTAATAAATTAATAGGGAATTTAATAAAATAAAATTCGTTCAAATTACAGCCAGTTCTGAAAAACTAGATATTATATACATGTATAGGCAATTAAGTGTAAAAAAATTAAAAAACAATAACACAAAATAAAAACAAAAGTCTTTTTAAAACTTAATATATACACACAAACACATTTAATTTACAGTACCGGTCCGTTTTCAATCCGGCAATAAAGAAAGTCAACACATAAATTATACATTTTTGGACACACACCCACACATACCATCTATTACATAAATCTTTGACTATCCCGGGATTCGAACTCGGATCTTGCAGCAGACAAGCAGTTAACCCACGAAGTCATAAATGTTTTTTTAAAAAAATAATAACAAGGACTAAAAAGTCATACCCTAATAAGTTAACGACTCGTTATAGTGTGAAGTTGGCTTTACAATTAATTACAATGCCGTGCCTTATAAATTACTTATAATTACAGTTACATACTTTATGAAAATGCAATTACATTTTATTTAACCACAATTTTAGACAAAGATCGTCTACATTTTTTTAAAGAAATAAAATTATAAAATATATTTCTCCAATGCACATACTGAAATTAGAATACATAACAAAAAAATTATTATAAATTAAAATTAAAAAAATATATATATATATTAGATTTTCTGCGGTATCTGATTAATAAGGGGAGATAAGATATACGTCTCTACAGAAACTAGGTATATGTGATAGAGATTTTTAAACCAAATAACTTACGGCAAACGGGCTTTTTAAATTCAGAAAATATTTACATAGTTCCTCATATTTACGACAATACCACAAAAATGTGAAAATAATCTGCAACAATGCAAAACCGATCACATCCTAAGACACATAACATATAATATAAGTCAATATATAGATGATTATTAACTAGACATTTTTGGAATAACAAATTACTTTACGATTATAAAACTCTAATTAGATTTCTATAATGAAGTGACGACTACGATTAGAATATTCAATTTAGTGAAAGGATGAAATCTCTTGAAAAATATACTATCGTGTGATGGTCTTAGTGATATGAAGTTGTTATATCCACATATTGGTCCTTAAATCGCCTAATGGAGGCAGTGGCGTAGCTAGGCGTGGACCAAGTGGACCCTCACCCACAGCCGCGCACTTAAGCCTTTTTAAATGCGATGCCAGACTTAAAATCTCCTCTTTATTTTCTAATAAAATTAAAACCTAAAAAAATTGTTGAATCACTCAAGATACAATAACACCTGTTTGCGATGTTTGCTTTTCAATGTGCTCCCATTTCTACTAAGGGATAGATTTTGGGAACGGAAAAAAGGGGCTTTGCTTATGCAACTGCCCACGTCAATATTTTTCCATGCTATACCTATGTAACATACTTCACACATATATTCCTGGCTGACGTCATAATAATCTATAAAGGTGGTAATTTTGCAAAGAATCTCCATTTATCGGCGCCATATCGATTCTCGTAAAATTCAGGGGGGGAAGGGAGAATAATAATATTGTTTTCCGGCCGAAGTCGTCTCGACGAATCCTCATTGCAGATTAGGTGACTGCATCGGTGCACAAATGATGTCTGCAGCAACGCTGTTTTGTTCCAACAGTGTGATGCTCTAGAATCGATTTGGCAACTCGATAAGTGTTTGGGCGTCAGAATTCGATTTAAAAACTCTCAACACGTCAGTAGTTATAACAAAATATATTATACAGTATCAGTAGAATATTATAAGCCCTTATTGATATATTAACGAGCCCAAGGATGAGCAACAAGCGGCCCATTAAATATGTTTATGCAGCCCGCCAAACATTTCAAAAGTAGAATTTATTTTATCCACTTTCTCCCATCAATATATGGTTATAAAATTAATTATAATAAAAAGATACTTTGTAGATACTAAACTGAAATATTTTTACAGCGAGGTACTTGTAGAAAAATCTATGTGCGGTCTGCCAAAAAAATTAAATTGGCCCATTGATTAAAAATGTTGCTCACCCCTGAGTTAGCATATATGTGACGAATTCCAGTCTTGAAGGGGCTGCATAGTTCTGAATCTCTAGCTACTTTCAGATAGAGAAAAATGGCCTATTTACTCATTAGGTTTGATTATTTAGTAAGTAGAGTTATGTTACTGCGTTTTGTCACATTTATAACCATCCTTAACTAGCACATTGTTGTTCTACATCCTGTGGAAGAAACGGGACCCGTGGCTTATAGTTCCTGACTTAAGCGTAAAAACGGTTGCATAGAAGAATTTAGAAGTCAGATCTATCCTGTCCTGTTCTTCCTAATAATCCTTCTATAGGAAGAAATATACATCTAAGGTTAAAAAACTCGTGTAAAAGGATGAAAATTTTGTAGAGACGAACAATGAAAGCTTTTAAAAATAAGCTTACAAATGTGTACTAAAATAAATCCTAAAAAATTGATGCCTTAAATTTTAACTTCAGAAATATTGTATAAAGTAAAGAGAATTAACCTAGCTGATTTAATATTTCAACTTGTTTTTGAACACATCAAAATATTGCTAATTACGTTACGATTCCTTATACTATGTAACTTACCTCTGTTAAAGTTTGTATTGTAATTTTATGAGTAGTGTTGTTTACAGACTAAGAGAGAAAATATAGTATCCGAATATTACATTCGGAAGCAGGTTTATTATAAACCATTATCGGACGATTTATGAGCAATGATCGTTGTGTAATTGACACAGATGTGTATCATTCAGACACTTGGAACAGTCATTTTTCTGTTCGTGACAACTGCGACTCAAAAAAAAAGGATAGGAGCATAATAATGATATACAATTAAATGAAAAATTAATCTCTATAAGAGTGTTCACACTCAAAATCAGCTGCTAACTAAAGTAAAATTTCCCGTTCAAGTGTATTTATATTACCTATTTGATAAATGTGTATCATCAGTATTGTAATAACTAGCTTAATATATGTTTAAACTTTCAGGAGCAGTCATATGCAAATTAAAAAGAGCAAAACTATTGACGAAAATAAACAGGTCACCAATCAAATGTGATAGCAAAATAGATAGTTGTAGAAGAAAAAAATATCACTTACCAACATTTCCGATCATTCATCGAAGTCATCCTTCATCCACGATCATGTTGTGTTGTGTCATGTGTTAAGTTGTATGGTGTGTAAAGAAACCGTTAGGAAGGTAAAACAACAAACTATTGGTTAATTAAATATTTTAAGACCGTGTGTAAGAAGAGGAATATCCAAGTAAGTTGTGCAAAACAGAAATGGCTATCCTTTCAAATTATTAAGTCAAAACACTTTAGGGTCCACTTACATCGGTCGCTCCGTCTATATTGTAACACCCAATAGGGTCATAAATGCATGTAAATGTAAATTATGGTGACAATAAACATATTGAATATTGAGTACACTTCAGAACCTCAAATTATTATAGAAGCTTTGTATTGCTATAAAAAAACAAAGGAATAGAAGAAGGAAAAATGAGTGTCTGTCATCTTCAGTGTACGGTTATGCATCAAAAACATGAAACATATTGTTTCGCTGATGTCCTGATGCATATTTCGTGACCTGTTCTACCTTTTAAATGAATGTGTTATTTTTGATACAACATATTTAAGTCAGAACTTACAAGTTTTATATATTAACTACCTCACTCAGGTTAATCAATATAATTGTTATTTGTTTGATACAGGTTTGTTGCTGGAAATGTAGGAGTTTTTTGAAACCTAGTGCTAATTTATTTATTCATAAAATATATTATACACTGTTAAAAATATTTTTTATTTCTAATAAGATTTAGTGTAAGATATTTTTACACAAATCTTGATAAGTAACCATCTATACATATCTACATAAAGGGACGGTTTGATAATATTCTTATGTATATATTCACCAAGTGGCTATTATAAATAATTTGGTCTGACTCTTAGGTTGTTTCACCACATTCCATAATAAGTAGTTATGTAAAAAGTTATGAAAATTCAGACTATTCTCTGGGTAAAACTTAAAAAGAATCTTATTTGGATATAATAAAATATTGAGGTTTAAACACAGTGTGCTGTGGTCCATTTATTGAAGGTCAAAAAGCATACAAATTAATATATAGATATCAAATGTTTCAACTATAACCACATCATTATATTGCAGTGTATTCATAAAAATATATATGATGAAAGTTTCTAAATCGCTTATTGTAAATAACATGGCAGTATTGTAATGATTTGATAATTGTAGTCAAGAAATTGGGCTACTTATGTGATTAAATGTCATTTTAATTTAAACAATCAATGTATATTTCTTCGTCATTACTTAAATTAAGTAATTCTAATTATAAATCATTTAGGCATAGTAAAGTTTTAAGTATAACTCGATTACACTTAACAGTGGCAGAACCATGTCATGTCTACACCATTAGATAGCATAAGAATCTTCTCTGCTCTATACATGTAGTCTCGTGAAATAACATTTCATTTTTTCATTTTGTAAATTTTGATTAAAAATGATTATTGTGATATTAAATCTATAACCAACCATCCTTAGATGATTTAATGTAGTAAACATTATTAATTACTGCCACGAGTGTGTTTTTTTAATTTTATGTGTGTTTGTTTTTTAGACTGAATTTTGTGGATACCAGTAAGTGGATATACAAGGCATTACCACTTATTACCAAGTAGCAACTAAATGCCATGATCATAGAGTAATGTCAGTTTCGAAAAAAATACAAAATACACTTTTTACCGTATTTTGTACTATATTGAGAAATTATTACTCCTATATTAAAGAAAAAAATATATGTATATTGGATTTCAAATTAATAATTACATACACTGATGGATTTCACTGTAAAATTACTAACATAATTTAAAAAAGCTTTCCTGTAAAGTTTAATACTTATCAGATCTGTCATTATCCTACGATCATGATGAGACATTTGTTAAACTTCTGACTTTAAGAGATTCTTAGAGAGTGTATTGGGCTACAGTGACCACTTAAACTTAACACTTGGTAACAAATATGCCATTTTATTATTGTATCCACATAAACTGAAATGTTTTTTTAAGGTATTTGTGATCAACTTCATATCTACCTGAAGGCAATGAAAGCGTCTCCCAGTTCTCCGCCTACGATGTGTACACCCCCCTCGGGTATGGAGAGTCCTCGAAAGAAATTTCTAATGTCGAGGGCATTGGCCGACCATGGCAGGTTTTGGAGCCTTATGATGACACTCATTTTCACCGCTGCTGTTCTTGGTACCTATAAAGAAGGGAAATAGCCCAATCCATTTTTTGATTTTATTAATTCTTAAGGTAGACAGAAGTCTGTGTATAATTTATGTGTGAAAATAATGTCGACTTACAAAATCTTTATCAGTGTTATTATCAGCTAGTATAACCGGTATAACAATTATTACAACCGGTCATGTAGCATTAGAATCATCAAAACCAATGAAGTTATTATGAATTTTGTATTAGTAAAGTTACTATTATTATATATGAATAATAATTGGGTTTTATAGTCAATTTTCTTTGTTATTATAAAGCATTAAATAAAATGACGACTTTAAAGTTGAAATTACGTAGCTATCTACATAATAAATCTATGTACACGCATTATCAACTCAAGTATAGATTGAATACGAACTTGAAATTACTGCTAATCTGTAATTTCGAAACATTCAGAACTATGGCCAGACTAAAAATCAAAACGAACTTTGATAAGAAAGTAATAATTCAATTAATTTTAGGCGACGATAGTGCTGTAAACTAGAACACTTAGCATTACCTTTTATGATTCCACTTACCTATAATTATCCTAACACTGTCTCAACACACAAATTACAAGAAAATTAGACATTGATATCACATTAAATTCACAGCAGGAAATAGCAATAACATATATGCTTTGATATGAAAATTCATCCAACGAATCCAACGCGAGGCAGTAGTCGAGAAATTATTTGATAAAACAAAATGGCGGGCGTTGGCTTGTTTCCCGCATCACTCTCCAATACTTAGCCTTAGATAATACTTCTTTCAGCCTATTTTTGTAATAATGGAATTATTGTCGAGATCACCCAAATATTAGTAAGTAACGACATTATATAAGAGCAAAAAAGGTACGTGCTTTCGAGTAAAAAATAAAAAAATTACTCGCAAGCATCGTAAACGGTACCAAAACAAACAAATGAAATTAAATAAAAAATGTGAGAATTAATATTTCCCGCGCTTTTTATTGTGATTTGACCTTTTATTACTTATCATCTTTTTGAAGAGATTTCTTAAAGCTATTAAGTTATTTTAAAAACTAGTATTAAAGTATTAAAATTAATAATCTAGTAAAGTATTTAAAAACATTATTGAAAATTGAAAAAATTAATAAATTTAATTACAATGCTCTTAATTGCCATGAAAATTGTAAACTAAACTCTGTTTTGTAAAAACATCATTTTATTTTTACTTACTAAACTTCCATGGCATTCCACAGTATTTTTTTAATGGATTTCGTGCCT
>DWJH01000444.1:0-10740 GCA_018248735.1 Tagiades litigiosa | reverse complement strand
ATTTTTAGCCGCTTCATGTAAACGTTGAACCGCATGAAAACACGGTCGAAATCGAACGACCACCGTACCGCAAGAACACCAGGTGGAAAGAAAGTGTGGACTTTGTCCCGATTCATTTCGTAGGTCTCACTAAAACAACATTTTGAATACTCGTTAACTTAATGTTGATCGAAAGGCGTTTTGGTTATTACGCTTACAGAGGTCCAGTAAATAGTAAATCATTTTAAACAGGCCTAAAATACTTCTTACATAAAGTGATCCAAAATGTTCATTGCCCTTCTAAGCTTCATCAGTTGTTCATCCGCTTCTCCTTGAAATATCGAAGGGGGGTCCACAGAGTTTGTGCATTGTTGAATTACGAGGTTACAAACCTCACGCAAAAGAGCTAAAATTTGTAAAATTATAGAAAAGTTCCATATATAATGAATCAAAGAATTCATGGATTATTGATAGAGAACCTTAAAACTTACGTATCAATTTTTCAACGTTGCAATAGTATCTAGAACTGCCCCATAGCATACCAATACAGTGAAACATGGGCCTAATCAAAGACTTCGCGTCGGAAAAGTCTGTACCTTCAAAATTTTCGAAATGCTGGAGTAAAGGTTTTTGATACACATAGATGTCACGGCACTCCACAATAGCTAAGAAAAATCAAAATTAAAATTAATATATCCCAGACTACTCTTTTAACCGATAATATAATTAAAAAAACTAACAGCAATAGGATTGAAAATTGAAGATCTCCATTACTTTAATTAAAAGTGAAAAAGTTGTTGATTACATACAACACTTGTAGTTGTAGTATAGCAGTTAGAGCAATTTAAATTCTATATATATTTTTTTTTGTATTAACCTTTACTTTACCATGAACAATCTATTTAAGGACAATAATTAATTTACGTTAGCTGCAAGATTTTATACTATTTAGGTACTACTCTGTAATACACACTCGAAGTACTTACATGCGACAACATTAGTCAACATGGTCTTGAAACAGCTCACGTATACGCTGCTAGTGGCTTCAAGATAATGAGCCATTCTTTTCACCCGAGGGTCTCTAAGCTGCGAGTAAATCCCTTCAAGGTTAAGTAGTCGATGTGCATAGAAGTCAATGTCAGCGCTCGGCAGAGGAAATTTAGTTCTTTTGAAAGCTATGAAAATGAATACATTTAATAGTAAACAATATTCTGTACGTTCTCGTTTTTATGTTACTTGCATTATTCAAATGGACGCTCAGAAATTCACTCACCCATATAGGAATCCTCTTGTAATAAATCGTGTACCTGCTGCGCCCACTTTATAATAGCTCCTTCAATGTTTGTTTTCAAATACAGATCTACATCCTCCGAGTCACTAAAATCGAACAAATGAATTTACGAATCTTTATATTACTTAGAATAAGCGCAAAAATTCTGTTAAAAATAATTGTTTAAGAATATTTTCAACATAATCTATTTATTTGTGTACAATTATTGTTCTACAACAAATATTTTTCTGTCTATTTTTAAATTGTATTGTCATCAACTGACCTTTCTTTTAATCGGGCTTCTGCGTGGTAAATATTTTCGACACCATCAGGCATGGGTAGCATCACCTGACTAGACATTTCCCCTTTAAGCTAAAAAACACATTTAATTGATTGCTTCTTCTTTGAATTATTTTTATATAATATACCTAGTTGACGTCCACTTTAACAAGCTAACTTCGATCGCGTAATTAGTAACAATCCTAGGAAAACACAATTGTTTTAATCGAATTTTGAATCTAAACCATTCTCGAATCGACTTAAACAGAAAAAAAATCTGTTCAGCCGTTTAGTTCAGTCACAGTATGTTATATACACGTATGTACCTATATAAAGAATTAATTCACACGGTTTGAATTTCTTAACTCTAAATCTTGATCTTCGATTCACTGTTATGGTGTGTTCTTTGCTGTTAAAATTACCTGATGCATCAAATTCCTCAGTTCGTTGATGTGCCGCCGCATATCATTCTGCACTATCTTCGGCCAGCCCCTCTGGTTCTCGGGATTGCACAGCAACGGTCCAATCACCTCGTCCGCCATCACACTTAAGTCCATTAATACGTTACCGGACATTTCGCCTATTGTTATAGCCTTAAAAGTGTACAAATAAATAAGTGGAGCCTTATGTATATCAAAACGCGGCCTTGAGTATTCGACATGTTTTAACCCAATTTTGTCTACTTTGCTTTTGTATTCAGAGAGGTTTGTTGGATTAATGAGTTTTCTAGTAAATCGGTAATAATGCAGAACAAAATCAAGTAAGTCTGCTAGTATTCAACAAAATTGTTTGTTTCGCCTGAAATTTTCAACGAATAAGCAATTAAAGTTTGTCTTACCTTGCGAAAATTAGCTTGCGTGATTTTATCATCAATATTTCTTAAAAAGTATACCATTTTGCCTCTGCTTATTGGTGGAAAGTTAGTAGCACATGTGAGGAGCCCAGCGGTATTCATCCTAAATATTATTATATCGTACTTTGGCATATCAAAAAATCTAAATAAAATATGCTGTGAAATAAAATATGTCAATTAATATTATTTTTTTTTACTTTAAAGATTATTATAAAAGTAACAAAAAGGGACATAAATAAATGAAGTCTAATTGATAGTATATTACCACATCATAATCCTGTATTAATATTGTTTCTAGGTAAACCCAATGTAATGTTTCAATCAGGCGAACGCATGGTCAAACGCGAGCTTATACAAGTTATAAAGTATTAATACAAATCTAAATCTGGTCCTTTGAATTTACGATTTTTCGTATATTTAGAACAACTATAAATCTAAAGTAGCTAAGATTATGCTTATATCCGTATACAAACGCCCAATAAACAAGTGCAACTAAGTGCAGCAGGTACTAATTAAAAATTACCCTTTCATCTCCAGTGATAAATTTTGTCCATTTATCTAACTTTTGTTTTAAAGATTTCATAAGATACTCGCTCATAAACTCTAATCGAGTGTCTACATCGTCTTTCTGAAAAAAAAAGGTAATACATTTCGATTCAAATTATATTCGTCATTGTTGTAAACGAAAAATTGGGTTGTATTTTATAGGTCTAATTTTTTTTAATCATATACTGCATTGCCGATAACTTAGCCACTTAACAAGATATGATACATACATTAACTATATTACAGTGTTATCTACATTTCCTTGAAAAACACGTCGAAAAATATTTCGTAACGGCAGAATCGCACTATAGAAGTAGTTATATTGAAATAAATATTGTAAGCATACTCACGTCTCCCATTTTCCTTTATTGTTATTAAAAAATGGCATTAATTATACCGATGACCATTTTTAAAGGAATCCCTTATCCCTATTACTCAAATATATTTAATATTAGCCGTTGTCATAACAACATGTTCGAATTTTGAAAAAAATTTACAAGGCTTTCAGCAAACATGTATCCGAAAAACGTATCCAATGCTTCTACCGTAATAATTAGCAAAACATAATTATTCATATATACTAAGCCAACAGCTCCTACTGCCTTCCTTTTTATTAGTAATCAAGCATTTTAAATAAATATAGTAGCTTTTACATTGTCGGGATATAATATATATGTTTCAAGACTCTTAAGTTAAAAAATGTAGCTGTCAGCAGTCGTCCTATTCAATATGTCAAAAGTGACAGTCACAAATGTCTGTTTAGGCGCGAAAACGATAAATTATGTTTATTGCTGTTTACGACGTGGTTGTCTCGTTAGAATTAAATTCAAAACGCATAGTACGATTTTTTTATATTTAGTTTGAGTAATTTGAGTTGAGTTGGGTTTTAATTTGTTTTATTTGGGTAGTACACTATTAAGATACATTGTAATCATGGAAGGTTTTGACGATCCAGGAGTGTTTTTCTCCGATAATTTTGGTGTAGAAGAAAATGAGTCTCAAGATCAGATAAATTTACAAGCTGTAAAAAAGAAATTCAAAGAGTTTATTCGTCAATTTCATACTGGGAATTTTAATTTTAAATATAGGTAATTACTTCTCACAGTTAAGGTGGTATTATTTAAATTGCAAGTTCCACATTATGTTCGTTAATTCTTTGCTTTCAGAGATGCCCTTAAACGTAATTACAATTTGAATCAATATTGGGTCGAAATTAACATTGAAGATTTGTCTAGCTTTGATGAGGTGTTAGCTGAAAAGTTATACAAGAAACCGACTGAACATTTGCCTATACTAGAAGAAGCAGCAAAAGAGGTACTATAACATAATAATTATACGTTAAAAATTATAAAGTGTTTGTTAATGTTACAAGCGTAACTAACTTTTATTTTATACATGTCAACACAATGGTTATAACCCACCATAAACCATTTATTTTACTTATGAGGTTGGTCACAAAGTTACTCCTGAGCTCTATATTTAAAATTTACAGACATAAATCATTTTTAGTAAAACTATTTTATTTTTTCAGTTGGCGGATGAACTAACAGCTCCTAGACCCGAAGGAGAAGAGAAAGTTGAAGATATCCAAGTACTACTTGTATCGGATGCACATGCTGCCAACTTGCGAGAATTAAAAGTAAGTAATTTAATATATTACATTTCTCAAAGTTGTTTTATATTATTTATTCCATGAATCAACAGGTCATATTTAAGTTGTGATAAGTAATAAATAATTTTTACAAATGCAGATTGCATTTGTCATAATATCATAAACTTAAATGTTTAAACTTTAAATGGTCAGCTGTAAAATTTATTTAACTTGCAACATAAAAACAATAATATACATAAGGTGTTAATATAAAATATTATCAATATAAAATATTTTGTACAGAAACCATTTTATCTGATACAAAACCCATAGAAAAGATCACCAACTAACCAACCATTCTAACCATAGACTTAATCATAACAACTATTTCTTACAGTCTGAAACAGTTTCAAAATTAGTGAAAATACCAGGAATTGTCATATCTGCATCTGGAATCAAAGCGAAAGCAACAAAAATTTCAATTCAATGCCGATCATGTAGGAATGTGATTCCCAATTTACCGGTAAAACCAGGCTTAGAAGGTTATGTCATGCCGAGAAAGTGTAATACGTAAGTAATCTTTATTTTATAACTAGCAATTCAGTTTTTCAGTTTACCTGGAGTTAAAGGAAAAGTACCGCCTCCCTTACAAGGTTGGTTTTAGCTACATTGTTATTTTAGAAGGGTAAAATTGTAAATCCAAAGATTCTTCAAGCCTGTGTTAGCATTAACTAAAACTCCTGACTAAAACAACTTTTTTAAAAAGATATAAATGTGTGGCTCTGCACACTTGGTAAAATGTAAATACATATATCTCTAATAATGTTGTTAATCGTAATACAATTTATTGAAATCTCATTCTTTCCACTTGTCTTTTGTTTCAGTGAACAGGCTGGTCGTCCTAAATGTCCATTAGACCCGTACTTCATTATTCCAGATAAATGCAAATGTATAGACTATCAGGTATGTTTCTGTGTTATTTCTTTAGTAAATTTTATTTTAATGTTTCTTCTAAAACTACTTACCTTCTTCTATTGCCAATAGATGTTTAAAAATATTATGCCAAATAAATATCAAGAAGTTAACAAAGTCACTGTCGCGTTTATTAGTAAAAAAATTATAGCTAACAATCGGGATTAACAAGATTAAAGTATATGTATTATCTTTTATTATAATAAGCAAACTTGTGTCACTGAAGTAAAAAGTAAGTTTATTATAAATGTATTAGCATAAATGTTTCTGAAACTAACATTTATTATATTGTATATTAGGTGTTAAAACTACAAGAAGCGCCAGAGTCAATCCCACAAGGTGAGATGCCGCGCCATCTGACAGTGTACTGCGAACGCGTGCTGTGCGAGCGAGTAGCGCCAGGTGCTAGAGTGACCATCTTGGGCATCTATTCAATCAAGAAAATCGCCAAGATTGGGGTATGTTTTTTTTAAATACTGCTTTATATACATTGTATTGTATGTTATATATATTACTAAAGTTCCATTGTCAGGAATAGTATGAAATATCCAAATAGCCTGTTTCAAATGGGTATCTATATAGAATCTTTGCAAGCTTGAAACATGTGGTTTGCTGCTGCCATATCTGATATGAAGCAGTCTGGCAGTTGTTAGAATAATTTGATTAAATTCCTTCACAATGATCGGCAAACAAAGAATATTGTGGTATATATCTTGAAACCCATTCACCTTGGTCTTTCATAAATACACAAAAATATATTCTAACATACACACAACTTAGAAGATATACGCCATTTAACTTTTTATAAAATAACACTTGCAAGTTAGTTGTTAACTTGCAGGTTGTCTTTGAATGCAAGTGAACTTTGAAGAAAAGTTTTATTCCATAATTTTTTGTACATAATTTCAGAGGGAAGGCCGCGACAAGGGCTCGGTGGGCGTGCGCTCGTCGTACCTGCGCGCGGTGGGGCTCGCGGCGGAGGAGGGCGTGACGGGCGGGCTTCGCCCCTTCACGGCCGACGAGGAGGAGCAGTTCCGCCGCCTCGCCGCAGCGCCGGACGTGTACGAGCGCGTCGCTAGCTCCATAGCGCCTAGTGTGTTCGGGGCTGTAGATATGAAGAAGGCCATTGCTTGTTTACTGTTTGGAGGTACTGTAGTACTAAAGTGACCACTATGCTGTAACCGGACTAGTTTCAAAACTTAGTAGATTGTCATGAACGGTTGCATGTTTGTGAATCCACACCTATCATTGCATCTGTTAAATATGTTTCCAAACATTATAACTATTTAAGCTACAAGGATAAATATATTCTCAAATTTTACTTTACTATAAAAAGTATATTAAACACGGATGGATGAATTGTGAATTCTGTGTTTATAGTTATCATCAATTTAGCCACTGATGCTTTACACATTATCAACTGCATCATTACTTGTTTTAGGTTCGCGGAAACGCCTGCCAGATGGTTTGACACGTCGTGGGGATATTAACATATTGCTACTTGGAGATCCTGGCACAGCCAAGTCCCAACTGTTAAAGTTTGTAGAGAAAGTAGCACCCATTGGAGTTTACACATCGGGTAAGGGCTCCAGTGCAGCTGGTCTCACTGCCTCCGTTATCCGAGACCCCGGAAGTGTGAGTACACAACTTGCATAATACTATATTGACAGCCAGACAAAAATGGCCACAACACACACACTTATATTTTTCCCTTAAACCCATTAACTCTGAAATAAGAGTTAATTGTATCCCATTTTTAACAGTGTTATAACATGTTAAGCTACAACCCGTATTTTTATAATGGAATCTTGAAACGTAATTTGATTTTGCTACCAGACATTTGTATAACTTAAAATTTTGCATAATATACTTATATAGGCCTGATGACGATACAATAATTTCAGAACTATGACTTTTAAGTATTTCTATTCTATTCTAATAGGGTAAAAGAAAGCCTAAGTTCAAATTTTCGTGAGAATCTCGCTAGTTATCTAACCTATAATTATTATGATATCTTCATTGAACCACAGCGCAACTTCGTGATGGAGGGCGGTGCGATGGTGCTGGCGGACGGTGGAGTAGTGTGCATAGACGAGTTCGACAAGATGCGCGAAGACGACCGCGTCGCCATACACGAGGCTATGGAGCAGCAGACCATCTCTATAGCCAAGGTGCGTTTTATATTGTAAAGTTCCTTAAAAGTCTATTTACTGTCGAGGATTACTTTCTAGAAGAAAAATGTTTAAAGCTACTATGTCATCCCTCACCTCTAAGCGTTGCTGTCCAGTGCAGCTCTTACGTGCTTGCATGAAGTGATAGATATTGTCATATAATGATACTGCATTGTGACACCTTTATTCAGCTATAGTAAAAAATCTTTGTGGTAAGACAAACTACCGAACAATTGTTACATTAAAAAATAATGATCATACAACAACTGACTAAACTAAGTAGTGATCGCTTCCGAGGCCTAAATTTGTACTAACATTCCTAAGAAGAGCCTTTTCTTTTTACTCTTCCAGGCAGGAATAACAACTACCCTCAATTCTCGATGCTCGGTTTTGGCAGCGGCTAATTCAGTGTTCGGCAGATGGGATGATACTAAAGCCGATGACAACATTGATTTTATGCCCACTATTCTATCCAGATTCGATATGATCTTTATTGTGAAAGATGAGCACGACCAGAACAGGGATATAGTAAGTTATTCTTTATATTGGCAATAAATACTTGTATGACCTATTTTTTGCATTTATTATAATATTATTGTTAATCTGTTTATTGTCATTGAATTAGCAATTTGTTATGAAAGTTTTTTCTTATAATAATAAAAAATAATTCAAAGCCGCTAACAAAATGTTATTCAATTTAATCGTTCATTATTTCTTTAATTTAATGTATTAAATGACAATTACTTTAGGCACATACGCATTTTCTTGCTCGCGCCCACACCCACAAATAGATTCATTGTACGAGAGCCAGTGAACGCGTAGACGAGCCCTATATGCGTTTGTGCATGTACACAGACCCTGGCGAAGCACATAATCTCCGTGCACATGGGCGGCAACAGCGCGGAGCGCGAGGCAGCCGCGGGCGAGCTGCCGCTGGCCCTGCTGCGGCGGTACGCGGCGTACTGCCGCGCGCGCTGCGGCCCGCGCCTGTCCGCCGCCGCCGCGGAGCGCCTGCGCGCGCGATACGTGCTCATGCGCACCGGCGCCTCCGCGCACGAGCGCCACGCGGACAAGCGCCTCTCCATACCGATCACCGTCAGGTGATAATATCATTATACTTCATTGTTAATAATTTATTTATTAAGGAACTCTTCTTCATATCTTAAACTATGGTGTAATGTTTGGTTAGTTCCTATTTCATCAAGTCTCTAACTTTTTATTTGTATTTATGTAGGATATGTCTGTATCAGTTTGTCAATTTAACACCTTTGAAAATTTATTATTTTCTGCTGTGAAATTATTGTGCATTTTATTTGTTTGTTTGAAGGTTGTTGTTTGCTATATTCTAAAAATATTCTATTAATATTGCAGGCAACTGGAGGCCATCGTTCGGATACCCGAATCCCTAGCTAAGATGCAACTGCAACCTTTTGCTACAGAGTCGCACGTTACTGAAGCTCTGAGGTTATTCCAAGTTTCCACATTAGATGCGGCAATGACTGGCAGCTTAGCAGGTATTAATAATAATAACCAATCAACTCATATTTACGAAAATATACACTTATAATATACTCTCGTTAATTAACTATTGGAGATAAATACCAAGAAAAAGGAATCTAATTAATATTTCAATCTGCCTTTACATTGCAGATAATCAATATTGAAATGTAGAGGAATCTAAAGGAATAATAAAAAAAATATTATATTCCTTATATTTACACTATATAATGAGTTATTTTTTTATCAAAATATTATTTTAGAATGCTCTATAATGCATACAAAAAAAATAATGTTTCGTTACAGGTGCGGAAGGGTTCACAACGGAGGAAGATCACGAAATGCTCTCCAGGATTGAAAAGCAGTTGAAGCGCCGGTTCGCTGTCGGCTCACAAGTCTCCGAACAAACAATTATCCAAGATTTCTTGCGTCAGAAGTACCCAGAAAGAGCCATACTCAAGGTCATCCACACTATGATCAGGCGAGGCGAGCTCCAACATCGTCTACAGAGGAAAATGCTTTACAGACTGTCTTAATTTCATACACTTAATTTAAAATTTGATCCATATTTCGAGAACCAAGTTTTGAAATAAAAAACACATTGAATTTTCAAATCACTTTTTTATTTCGCTACAATCAATCCAAAACGATTATCATTAAATATCACGTCATTTATGACTAGATCATTCATTAATGGTCATAAATCAGCATTCAAAACGCCGATTCGTGGCACTGGTAATCACAATAAAGCACAATATTATTAAAGTGAGCTAATTCCATTGCTAGTCGGTCAGTTACACTGATTGTTCTATTCACAGTGATTACCTTAAGCAAAGTAAACTTATACGAGTATCATAACAATTGCATAGTGCGTAGTGGAATTATAAATAATTCAAATTTGAATGGGTTTTTAATTAATCTTTCGAAGTGTCGACAGTCTGCAGCTCGAACGGATACTCGGGATGCTTTTCGACACCTTTCCAAAATAAGAAATTAAAGATGCGCCCGCCGTCGCCCTTGTCAAGTTTTTTTAAACGATTTATTTCAGCTGGTAGCAATTCAAAGTCATATATATCCGAATTCTCCTATAAACAAGGAAATTTTAAGTTATTAAAAATGATCTTAATGGATATTTCAGCGGTTCATACACAAAAACTAATATTGGCAAATTTTTGTTAACTATAAACTTAACATAGAAAATTAAGATTAATTAAACATTTGGCTAATGCCAATTTGATAAGTCTACATGTAAACTGTTGTCAACTCATCCAAAAAGATTATAAAAACACTACGATTGATTTCAGAGTTTAGAAAAAGGAGAATGATGTATCTATTATCAAAATTAAATTTCAATTAAATACCTTGAGCCTGTGGTCACTGGTACTTTTCGGAATAACGATGACTTTCTGTTGCACCAAGAAGCGCAGTAGAACTTGCGCCGGCGTCTTGCCGTGATTCCTAGCTATATCCTTTACTTCTGGGTGACCTAATAAATCCGGAAAAACATCGGGGCTGAAATGGACATACAAAAATCCTCTTCTTAAAAGATCGGACCAAATGCAACGAAACTGAAACGGTGCAC
>DWJH01000443.1:0-10741 GCA_018248735.1 Tagiades litigiosa | reverse complement strand
AACATTGAAAATTCATTTACACGCACAGACAAAAGCTTTGACAGCAGCTGTAAACAAATACCGAGATGCACAATTTAAACATAAAGCTGAAGAAGAGGAGAAGTTTAAACTTCAATACATTATTGCTAAACCTGGTGCAGATGAAGATGAAATTAATGAGTCGATATCAGGCGATCAAAGTGATGCAAAGCTCGCTTCTGCTTTTGCTTTAGGAAGTAACTCGGCGCAGGGAATTCTTGAAGAGGCGGAGAAAAGAAAAACTAATATTAAAAAAATAGGCGAGATGATACAGGAATTAATAGAAATGATGAGAATTCTTAACGAGGCAATAAGCAAACAAACAGATGTTGTGGATAAAATAGCAGAAAACTTGATAACTGCGGAGGAAAATACGGCCGCGGCTAATGTGGATTTGGAACAGGCTTTGGATTATCAAATTAGAGCAACTCGTATAAAGCGTATAATTGGTACCTGTATTGCCGTGGTCGTTGTTATTGCTATTTTATATGTGATTTTAAAACTTAATATATTTGGCACCAAAAAAAATGATTAATTTTAATTTATTTATAGAAATTAATATTGTTATGTAAGTTTTGACAAGTGATAAAAACAAATAAAAATAGAATAGAAGGTTTTTAATACATAGTGAGCTTTTTAAATATGCTTCAATAAAAAATTATGTAACTATGATTTTTTTGTAAGAGATAAGTTTTATCATTAATTTTATAAAGTGTAACCTTTGTTGAATATAACTTAGTAATATCATGTTTAAAAAGACTTTTGTTAGGTCTATATCTGCATATTTATAGAACCTATTACAACCTTTAAAACTATCACTGATGTAAGAGAAAGGTGTCAAAACTATTACTAAACATTCAAATGATCAAATATTTTATAATTACATGATATGAAAAATGATTAATTTAAATAAATTTGTGTTTTAAGTCATTATAAATTTCTTTTTGATCGCTATACATTTTACACACTAATTACAAATAGTGGATCTTAAATGAAACATGTTTCATGTTCTTTTATAAAAAAATAGTTCATAAATACCAAATGCCAAATAAAGAAAATCACACTGAATCTCACGACGAATGTTCTCATTTAACTTGTACCAACGATGCAGATATTTCAAAAATATTTAAAGTCTCAATTTTAATTTTCATCTTCATGTGTCTAGAAATTTACGGGCATTACAAAACCAATAGTTTGTCATTATTAGCTGACTCGTTACATCTTTTAGTAGATATATTAGGATTTGTAATTAGTATGTTTGCTTTGCATTGGGCTAAAAGAAGAAGTGATAGTAATATGACATTTGGGTATCATAGATATGAAATTATAGGATCTTTATTTTCTGTTGGTTTTATTTGGATTGCAGTTGGATATCTAATAGGAGAAGCTATCCATAAATATATCCATCCAAAAGAAATTGATGGAGGAATGTTCTTTGCTATAGCTGTAATTGGTTTTTTTGTTAATTTATTGGCCATTTACCTTTTGCATCACGAAGATTTAACTCATAAATTAAAACACAAAAATCTTAATATGAGAGCAGCATACGTGCATATTATTGGCGATTTAATTCAATCCGTTGGTGTAATAATTGCAGGTTGCATTACATACTTCTATCCTTCTAAGGCCATATTTGATATACTCTGTACAGTTTCATTTTCTATTCTTGTTCTCTTGTCTTCAATTCCTCTCATTAGAGATGCAATTCATATATTATCTGAAGGCACACCAAAAGACGTAAAATTAGAAGAAGTAAAAAACGATATTCTTGACATTGAAAGTATTTATAAAATTGTAGAGATTTACTCGTGGTCTTTATCTCCTAATAGAAAAGCAATTATGGTAAAAATTTTAGCAGAAGACTTATTGATTAACGATTATGAAAATCTTTTAATGAGAATTAACAAAATACTTAAAGAGAAACATCAATTTGATATACTAAATGTTCAAATTGACACGCCCGGCACATATCATGGAAGTAGTGGTCTTGTAGTTGATGGCACTACATTGAATATTGAAAATGCTTTTGATTCCAAGACACCATTTTAATTTAAAAAATAAAAAATTTAAAATATTGATTACAAGACAATTTAAGTTCGCGTAGTTTGTTTAAATTAATGTTTTTTAGAAACAACACAATCGTTGTTTTACAAATTATTTTTATTAAGATTTAATTTTAAATGGCATAGAACAGAGTATTGTCATTTTTTGGACAATTGTAAGCTTTAAATTATCTCAAACCTTTTGTAATCTTCTGCATTTCTTTACTATTATTTAATTTTTTTTTTTAAAGTCATATTTTCGATGATCTGCAAAAGGGATTACAGACAAAGAGCACACACTAATCCATTTAAGGATTTAGATGTTGAAAAGGCACCTAACCCGGATGTTGTTGATTGGAATAAGTATTTTACAAATGGCCTTGAACCAAAATTCTTAGATATTGGCTGTGGCTATGGCAGATTTATGTTTGAGTCTGCTAAAATTCACAAAGAAAACATACTGGGAATTGAAATACGTGACAAAGTCTATGAGTTTGTTAAGAAAACTATTAAACAAGAAAATTTAGACAATGTTGGTGTCATTAAAACCAATGCCTTGTTTTTTTTGCCAAATTTTTTCAAAAAAAATTCGTTAGATAAAATATTCGTTTTATTTCCAGATCCACATTTTAAGAAAAGAAAACAGAAAGGTCGCGTAATATGTAAACAAATGATGAATATATTTGAATTTATGCTTGGTAAAGACGGAAAGCTTTATATTTCTACGGATGTGAAGGATTTATTTCAAGACATGGTAACGACTATTCTTGAGTGTGGCTATTTTGAAAAATTATCAGAAGAAGAATCTTTAAAAGACGATTTGTTCGAAATCACTTACAAAAAAACAGATGAAGCTCTTCGTGCAGGTGTTAAAAGCGGGCATACATTTGGTGCAATATTTATTAAGAAATAAAAATTATTTATATTTACTACATAAGACGGATAATAGTTGTAAATTCTTTATTATATGTGCTCTAATTTTATATACATTAACACGTGATATGACTCAATAAAAATTTTATGGGTTGTTTGCTTTCCTACGTTCCTCTTCTTCTTCTCTTCGTCTTCTTCTATCTTCACTCTCGTCTATTCGATCCTTAAATAAGAAGAAAATCATAAACAAGATTAACACAATAAAAACTATTATAGACAAAGTTACCAGAAAAATCATGCTAGAAAGCATGTCCAGCAGTGAATCTAACCTACTTCCCATTAAATCTAATGCTCAAACTGTTTAAATGTATTGAGGTGTTACAATGTTTCAAGATCTAATTTTGATATGAGAGTAACAAGTATTACTTTTGATTAAAAATTATTTTAATTTTTTTTGTAAGGATATTTATAGTTTTAAATACGCTTATTTTTTATTTTAAAAATTAAAAATCTAAAATAATGTCACTAGCTTCAAATAAATATTTTAATTTTTTAAAAAATAAAAATTGAAAACATTATAACAACAAGAGATAAAGTCTCCTTTATAGGACATTTGTGACATGATACAAATAATAAACAATTAATAAAGCTTTTAATTGTGTCTAGGGGAAGAAGGCGACCATTTCATATGACTTTCAAGTATTTTAAGTCTATTTTCCAAATAGGCAATACGAGAATTTTTGAATTTATTTTCAAGATTTGCAATGTGAAGCCTGATTTTGTCCTGTGAAGATAGCCATTTTGATGATGGTCGACTTTCTTTTTGTAGACACATTGAAATCAAATCTCTTAGATATTCATCTTCAACCGTATTCAAATTAATTTCATTTGTAAGTATAGAATTAAACAACTCTGCTCGATTTTCACCAATAAATGGTCTATTCAAAGTGGCTAGTTCGTACATTGATACACCTAGACTCCAAATATCAACTGTATTATTATATTTTTTCTTTTGGATGATCTCAGGTGACATATAGAAAGGTGTTCCAACCAAAGTACTTTCTATGTAATCATCTTCCTTATTTAATTCCATGGCAAGACTGAAATCACACAGTTTAAATTCAAGTATATCATCCATTTCAGAAGGTATTTGATTAATTAAAATGTTTGATGGTTTAATATCTCTATGAATTATACATTTTTTACGAAGATATTCTAAAGCCTCGCTTATTTGAGAAATTACAGACCATAACAAATATTGTGAGGCTTTTCTATTTTTCTGTATAAAGAATTTTATAACAGTATCAAGAGTTCCGTGGTTAGCATATTCCAATATCAAGAAACTCGAACCTTTAATTTGAATGTATTCAATTAATTTGATAATTCTTTTGTTATTTAATTCTTTAAGAATAGAAACTTCTTTTTGTGCATGTTTGATAAACTTCTCAACAACTGATTTACAGACTACACGAACTCTTCTACTATCATTGGTTTCAAGTAGATAAACTGTACCATGTGATCCTCTTCCTAGTTTCTCAACAAAACTGTATTTATCCATTGCATAAAAGCATAAATATGAATAAAAACGACGTAAAGAAAAATTAATTAAAAATCATTATAAACCTTAATTTATTTTTTATGTGCATATTAAAATTTTAAATCACAACTTAAATTTTTTTTCCAGTTTTTCTTTTGCAGTTAGTTTTTTCTTTTTAACATCATTTTTCTTCAAATTTTCCGTAATTTTGTTATCGTTAATTTCATCGAATTGATCAGTGTGTAATTTGTTTTTATCAAGAAACTGTTCTTTTTGTTGTGTAATTTCGTTAGATTTAACAAGAAATTCTTTATCAAGATCATCCAAATAGCTCAGAGACGTGTATTGGTTCTTACTGGTAAATGTATCTTTTATATCATGAGGAATCACATTCTTAGGCAGCTTTCCCCAGCCATTTGGTTCATAACCATAGACACATCCTGATGGAATATCGGTATTTACACCCGGATACAAAACACCAGGCCAACCTGGTGGCGGTCCTAATTCTTGCATTTTAAATAACCAAGGCGGTGGTCCTTTATCTTTGATGCCAAGCGCTTTCCTAAGATTTGAACTTATCCTACCAGGTACACACTGTTTCCTTTCAAAATTCCAAGTAAAATCAAAAATTTCACCAAAGTTTGTAAGTGGCTGATCAAGTGGCTTAAAAAGTTTTGATAAATTTTCCGGGTTGACCGAAGTGAGTCCTAATTTTGGAAAAACACGATTATTCTCAAAATTTTCTAAATTTGGCATCAAATCATGGGGAATCCCTAAATTCATGTCTTTTTTCTTGTAATTTTTAGGAAATAAATGCTTAAATTTCCAACGATCTAAAACTTTCACGGTCCCATCAAGTCCTTTCATTTTATTTAATAAAACAACATTTGGTGATTTAATATCTTCCATCTCCAACAAATCGGGATATGGCACAATTTTTTTATATTCATCGTACAATTTTTGTCTTAGAATCGATTTTCTTTCTTTTTTATTTTTAGTTTTTTTATTGTTTAAAATCAAAAATGAATAATCTGGGCCGTACATTTACAAAAAGGGCCTAACAAAGCCATTAAATTTATAATAAAATAAAGTTTGATCTATTTTTAATTTAATCTTCTTCAGATGAAAATTCTCCTACAATTTTATGTTCTGGTTGTTTTGTGCCTAAAATAGATTTGTACGTATCAAATTTACCAACACAAAATTCATCGTATTCCCATTTTATAATTCTAGCCAAGTCTTCTGCTTCTTTAAAATCAATTTCAATACCAAAAAATTCAAATGTCTCAATAATGTAAACAGCGATATCTTCCTCGTGGTCTTCAGACTTACTACTCTTTATGACTTCTAAGATATCTATAACCATTTTTGAAATCTCATTATCGCCAATGTACTCACTGACAGCATTGAAAGTGGCTGATTTTTTTAAAGTAGTGGTAAGAATTGTGTTGAACTCCATGGGGTTGTTTGTAGAAAATTTTTGAAGATTTTTTGTATTAAAATAAATGATAAGAGAAAAATGTTCATAATTACAGATAAATTAATATTTTAAAATTTAAAAAATATGATAACAAGATTTAAAAAATTGCATTTAAAAACAATGGCAAAAGACTTAAAATCTTATGCAAATCATGTTTTGCTTTTTAAAAATCATTGATATTTTTGACAGGTAAGTCAAATCATAAACAGAAAAGCATTTTTACTTTTAAATTTTTATTTATTCTTCCTTCTTTCTTTTCTTCTCTGGTGTAGTAGCTTCAGTTGGTTTTGGTTCTTCTGTCTTTTGGAAAAGCGTATTAAGTTCAAAAGGTCTTAGAATTGGCTTATTCCAGATGTAAGCCAAACACAAAGGATTTAAAAATAAACTTCTAAAGGGCCCAGTGGATTGTACAATTAATGGTTGGATAACATTCCATTTAACATGTAAAACTCCCACTATAACAATTTGCATGAGAGAAGATCTTATTAGCTTAGTAAGTTCTTTCATGTCGTATTCAGAGTAAGGAACTTCAATCTCTTCTTCGACATCATTATCTTGGAATAAACTACCGTCTTTCTTAACTCTAAGTTTTCTCTGGTCATTGACTTTGCTTATTCTGCTTTTTAAAAATAAAAAAATGGCACAAAGCAAAAGGTTGGCAGTAATATAAGTACCACGGAGGATCCAGAGGATTTTAGGTTCCTGAAAAAATGGTTTCTTAGAAATCTGCATTGTCAAAATCGATAATCCAAAGTTTATGGCTTGGTCAACTGTACTTAAAGCAATACTCATGGGGTTCAAAAAATAAATTTTTAAAAAAGTAAAAGTAAATTTAAAAAGAACAAAAAAGATAAAGGAAAGTAAAAACTTGCAATTTATAAAAATTTATCATTTTTTAGTTTGATTAACAATAAATTGGTTATGATTCTTAAATTTAAATCATTAATTTCGTTTTATACTAAAAATTGTAACAGAAAAACATTTTTTTGTGTAAAATAAAATCAAACAACTTTTATGTCAAAATGCTATTTCTTTATAATTTGTTCTTATCTGTTTCAGATCAACATACAAAACTTAACAAAAAACTGATATCAAATCTTTAATTGGTTAAGTTTTATTTATATAAAACTTTATTCTATAAATCTATGTTATTATTAATTTACGTCATAAATATTATGGCAGTAAAAGTAATGAAAGCCGGGACAGTACCCATTTTTGGTAATGACAAAGTTGTTTTTGTGTCATCAATAAAACATCCAGGAAGGCTAGTTCTTCCTAAAGGAAAAATTAAGAATTGGGAAGGTCCTGAAAACGCAGCTAGAAGAGAAACTGAAGAAGAGTCTGGTGCTGTTGGAGAAATAGATGTTGATGTAGCATATCATAATGATGCAACTGTCTACTTTTTAATGTATGTCAAGGAAATGAATAAGATTTTTGATGATATGGAAGCTAGAGAAGTGCATTTATTAAGTTTTAATGAGATTGAAAACAGTTTGAGAATTGTAGAACCAATCAAAAGAATAATTCGGGATGTTAAAAAAATAGTACGAAAAAGAAATGGCCCCTGAATTTTTTTTTTGATAAATTTTCAATAAAAAAATATTTTTAAAAATTAGAATTTAAATAATGTTAAACAATACAAAAGTCCCGTTTCGTCATACTTTGCAGCTTTAAAACTTTTAACGTGATATTAATAAAAAAGGCCCATTGCATGTTATGCCCCTTATGATCAAAAACAAAATTTATTGATGAAATTACTTTATTAAATTAAATTTAAATCCCTTATCTTAAGCTAAATCGACTTATTAGACACATCATAAAGTACGTTATAATTATGGATTGTAAGATAAATGAACCCGTTAATTTCATTAATAGACAATAAATAAGCTAAATAACCTTCTTTTAAATCACCACAACATTTACAATCTGTTATTTCTGATACAATAAGTCTATTATTTTCAAATTTTAACATTTGTTTGTTTTTAATTAATTCGTTTGCAAAGTTTGTTCCTAAAAAAATATTTTTTTCTTTTGTTAAGTCGTAAAATTCTTCAGGTGTTTTCGGATCAATAAATTTACCATCAATCTCACTTTTATCTTTAAAATTAATTATTTTTTGTGTTGTAAAATCAACATAATAATCGGGTTTCATGGTATTTAACACTTTTAAAAACTTTTCTTTTGTTAATTTATAATTCCCTCTCTTGGAAGACAATACTTTTGGTGTGTTTCTGAATGCTAAAAGAATTTTTATATTTTCATCAATCGCACATAGTTCTTTAAGTGAAATTTCATATCCTTCTGCATCATAAAGAGAGTCTTTATATAAGAAATCATCAAAATAAAGTATTAAATCTCCTTTTAAAGAGTCTATTTTCGAATTTTCAATAATATTTGGAATTTGTCCAGTTACCGTTGAGATAAAAAATTTAGAAGCATTCATTTGGGGAAAAAATTTTAAATCAATGATAATTTTTTGCACTGAGTAAAATAAAAAAATAATATTTCCTAATAAGGAAATGACAAACAAAAATGTGTTTAACCAAAAAGTGTTTAATAATAAATGATAGTGTACACAAAGAATTTATAAATCAACTGGCTCAAAAATTATTTTCTCGGGTGCTTTAAAAACTTTTGTTGATTTGTATTTGAATAACTCAGTAAACATCTCAAAATTGCACTTCTTTCCAATTCTCTCTTTGTTTTTGTTTTTAATTAAAAAGTCGTGAAGTTTGTGCTTAGATCCGCCCATTTCATCCTTGTACAACAAATCGCCTTGTGGCCTAAATTCGTGGAGATACATACACTCGTTGTTCTGACAAGGAACGCCTTTTAAAAAGAAAGAACAGTATTTTGTGGTCCCGTATGTACATTTCAAAATTTTTCCATCCAATAAACTCTCATCCACTTCTTGTATGCATAAGTAAGCTTCGTATTCATTAGAGTAAGTGATATAAGCAGAAGCTGTACCTTCTGCTATACTCGTTCTTTTGTTTACTACAATTTTTTTTATATAACCAAATTGTCCAAAATATTCATTTCGAGAAAGAATACTCTCATGAGCAAAGCGTTGCGGGATGCATATGATATACACTAAGTTCTTTTGGATGATTCTTATGTTGTTATGGTCATGAGGAAGATCTGCTGTTGTTGACATGGTGTGGGGTATTTTTTATTTTTTATCGGTTACTTGTGTTAAATAAGTCATTTTTGAAACAACAATTGATTGGATCAAAGAGAGATAAGGATAATAAACATAAAAAAAGAGGATAAATAAGAGGCATCTAAATTTAAATTAAAAACTTTTATGATAATCAAAACATAAATTCATATAAAAGGAGATTTAATCAATATAAGTTGCAGAATTGATATGATGGATCCCTTCATTTTGGTCTAAAATCCAAATATCTACATTATTACTTTTAAGGAGACCCGTCTCTGGATAAGCATTTTTTAAAGCCTTAATTCCAATGGCAATCAATTCTTCGTGATTCATTTCATTAAAATTCAAACATTCTGTTTCAAGAACTGTTCTACAGGATTGACATCTTCTTCCAATGCTCATACCTCGGACTTCTCTGACAGTACCCGCGTGTTCGAATAGAACAAGTTTAACAGAATCGTGGATTGTCATAAGAAGACCATCAATAGCAAAGAGACGAGATCGATTAGACACAGTTCGTGATACAACTTCCTCTAAAAAATCGTCAAAAACATGAACTGGGTGTATTTTTCTTTCTTTAATCACTTTCTCATGAACACTTTGGTCTGTTAAGTAATCAACAAGATTAAGACCATCGTTTGTCACACCGGCAAAAGAAAAAAGTGTCTCGTTGTTAATTTTAAAAATTTTCTTTTGGTGATCCGCCAACTTTGAAATTTTCTCATTGTAAGTTATAAAAACACCAGACTTCCCACTGCTTAAAGCCACTACTGTGTTACCTAAAGTAGTGGTGTTACTAATAAACTCCATTTGTTTAATTTTTCCTTCAGGATTAAAAATTATATGATTGTTGTAGTCGGTCACAAAGCTCATTGGGGTACACAAAGTTATTTTTTGCTTAAGCCCTTTAAATGTTGAATCGTATTTTAGAAATCGTGGCTAAAGAAGACACTTTTAGTTTATTTTCTCATGGAGCAACTCCTTCTGTTTATGATTTACAAAGATACGATTTAAGGACCACGAGTAGTATAAAATCGGCTTTAGAAATGTTTTTTAGGAACATAATAGAGAAATCTGTCCAAGATTCTCTTTATTGGTCCGAAGCAAATAGAATGTTAAGATTTATTTCGAGATTATTTCATGAAATCAATGAAATTTCTAAAGAAGGAACTGCTAATGACGATATTACCGACTGTCACCTCGAGAGTGTCCTAGATTACACTGAAGATATAAATGTGAATATTATAAAAGAACATGTGAGATTTATAATGAAGTAAATAAAAAACTAAGAATGTTTTAAATTTACGACTGTAAGAAAAATTGCATAAAAAGATTTGAAATAAAATGTTTACGCATAAAAATAGTGTAAAATAAAATATTTACGCATAAAAATAGTGTAAATAAAATATTTATGCTTGAGAAATTACATAATTTTTGCATAAAACACAATAAATCTTTTTTTTACAAATAATACAAATTTAATTTTATTGCAATGTTCTAAGTTTTAAAAGAGCACTACTAGCTATTTGATCTAATTCATCCATTTCTCCCTCTGAGTCAATTGGGGCTGTGCTTGGGATTATGGTCACACTTGAGCTTCTTGTGAGTTTTTGACTTGATTGTTGGCC
>DWJH01000442.1:0-10746 GCA_018248735.1 Tagiades litigiosa | reverse complement strand
TCAGGGCTTGGCAAGGACATTCAATTAGGAGCAACTCATTAATTGCCGTGACAAATGACACAGGCAGTTTCAGGGTACGATTAAGGAGCCGTGGTATGACTATGATAGGATGAAGTTCTATGGCTATTGATAAATTCATATAACGATAGTAGTAAGTACGTAAATATGTACGTACTTCTATTATTTCCTCAATTTTCTTCATATTCAACGATGTGCACTTCAACTTCAAGCTTGACTTCAACGAGACAATATCGTTTTAGGTTTAATAGGTACCCAGTTTTACGAAGTATAAGCAGTTAGGTAATTATACGACTGTATTTACAGGTATTGAACGTAGTCCTTAACCTAAACAAACAGTGAACAGCTTTCAAATTGTTTCCAGATAATATTTTAGACAGAAAACCATAAATACTGCAATAAAAACAAGATTGACATCAACATATGGTACTAACATACCAAAAACAAGAAACAAGCTATCGTTTGAATAATAATTTATACAAAATTGTCACGTATGTGTCATTATGTATGTACTTCAAGTTAACTTAAGACTCTATTCTATATTTGAAGGCAAAGTCTAAAATACAGTCTCATATCCACTAGAAAATATATTTGACTATTCCCAACCGAGAAATCCTTTTTAAATCAGTATTCAATTTCGCCAGCATTCACTACTCTTAATATTACCTACAGGTGTTCACACAAAATTCTTTAGAGTGTATATCAAAAACGTATGAAGATAATATATTCCAAAAACATATACATATATTTGTTTTTTTTAACAAATATGAATTTGGCACTAACGTTGACTTATAATAATTATATTAATTACATCAATTGTTTTACAGACAAACACGTCTGTCTTTATGAATTGCTCGATTACATCTTCTCAATCTAAGCGCTGAATTACGTCGGATTCGATGCATAGAATAGCTATGCTATTGAGTTACAAAGCTCTGCTAAGTTGGTTACTGCAAACTAAAACAACTCGCATATTACTTCGCAGCAAAAATATGCATTGTAGCTGCACTGACCCCATCGAACCTGGACACTGTACTAAAATACTAATTCAGTGTAAAAGTGCCTCTAAGCCATTAAATTAGCGAGGCATGACGAGTAGCAAAATAGTTCACCGTAACCGTACACTCCGTTAAAAATTTTATCACGTCGAACCGAGGAGTCCAGGAACCAAAATTTATAGAAACATTTCCTTTCATTAATATTTCGGAACTTGAAACAAGTTGACAAGCCAGTGGTTAGTCAATTAACACCCATAACTAAACTGAAACATTTTAAGTGATGAAAACTAAAAACTGTGGGTACTTGAGTCTAGATAGATATGAACCTATACCATACATACTTATGTGTGAAAACATTTAATAAACGATCTTACGAAATAAAAGATATTTTTCTTTATTTTAAAATGGGTACGCGTTTCAAAAGCTTTTCTTTTGAAAAGAGATGAAAAAAGACTGAAATGGAATATTTTCTCGAGTCTATACAATGGAGGAATTAATAGAACTCCTCCAAACGGAAGTGGACAGAAAATATAAAGCGAGAGAACATAAATATAAATGCTCGTGGACATGCGGCTAATAAGGGCTGAACGCGGAATAATAAAAGTCGTGTTTGTTTTAATTTGTATTTTTATTATATTATTCAAATGAAGAATGCACGGTGGCTGCCTCTGGGTTAACCTCTATTTAATTAATACCTAACACGGAAGCAAAGAGACCGCTAAAAAAACATAATAAAACACATATCACACTTCCCCTTGTTGAAATTTCATCTTATTGGTGCAAATAAAGCAATATAATTTGAATAAATTTATCTTCATATATATAATTATTCTATTCGTGAGTATCTGGCTGAACTCCTCTTGAACGGTGATTTTTTTTTGTATATGGTTAGAAGATCTGAAAATGTTTTACATTCACAATTCGACCCAAAAAAGTGTTTTTCTATGGTTGTTACTTATTGCGCCTACAAAGTTGCGGACGTTCGCTTGTTATTAACTTTTAATCTTTCACGATTTTTAAACAGATAATTTAAATAAAAAATATCAAAATGCGCTTTAAGTAGGTGCGATTTCGGACTCGATTGCACCAAACTTTTGATTACGGTGATAAATGTAGTTAACTAATTATAATAGTGGTTTAGAATATGAGGTCTTAGTTGGGAGGTCCGTGTTTAAATCTTGCAATACTACGAATGTCAAAGATACGGAAGCAATCCCAAGAAGTTGTTCCAAAGCAGAGAATAGAGAAAAGTATTTTTACTACAGACTAACATAAAGAACAGTTTATGTGCCTCTTGTCTTAGAAAGCAATTTAAAAATATACATCGGTAGCCCTATATTAGCTAGTGTAACAAACAACAACAAACAATGAAATGACTCCACTGTAAGTTTTAAGGGCCCTTACGTTTTACTGTACTTTATCTTCGAGATAACAATTTACAACGAACCTTCTAATTATAAACTTCTAACTGATACTTCAGATTCTTTCAGTTTTCTTGTTTTGCTAAGTATCTTATTACTTTAGTTCTTTTTGTACACCAAATAGGTTTAGAGCTAATCTTATTTAGAAACTGGTTTTTTTCTATGCGACTCTAACAATTTTGATGTAATTTTATACTGTTTTCAATATCAAACATAATGCATATCTCAGACATATTACACAAACAGATATCAGAAGAAAGGTTTGAAAGCAAGAAAACTATGAGTAAGTAAAAGGGAAAATTGTAAAGAATACGACAATGGAATAAAAATGCTTAAAAGAATTCGATTTCAACGCAACACAGTGTTTAGTGTTTATCGTAAATGCAATTATAAGCGTAAAATTAATTAATTTGTTGTTTTAGCCAAGGTTAGACGAAATATTGCTAGACGAATTCCTTACAGGAACAAAGTAACTAACCAATTAAGAAAAAACATTTTATAAAATTAACTCGAGAAACATCAAGCAAGGCATAATTATAAATAAAACAACATTTCACTCATTAATTTTATTGGAACACTACAATCAATAAGATACTCGTATTTAAGGGATGGTACAAATAAACAGGTAAACACGGTGAAATGAGATGCAATGCAAGATACTTAACTAAGGTCATATAGAGAGCTTATACATTGCCTTTAATAAATAATTTGAGGCCCAATTTAAGAAGGTTTCTTCCAAAAATTTACTTAGTAGCAATTGTTGTTTCCCAATTTAACCAATATTCGTTAAATTGTCAATCCGCAAGTAATTTATAAGTGTTTTTATTGTCTATTAATGTCAATTTACATTCTAAACTTTCTTTTATCTATTATAAAATTTGATTTTTCTGTTATAGAAAACTATAGATTTACTTACCCAATTCTCTAATACCTATCTTAAATAGGACCCTCTGTATTTGAATACACAATTTATAATAAATCATAATGTATATTACTTGGCGTAGTTAGGGATTTATCTAGAGATACTTTGAT
This sequence comes from Tagiades litigiosa, assembly GCA_018248735.1. Classification (NCBI taxonomy): domain Eukaryota; kingdom Metazoa; phylum Arthropoda; class Insecta; order Lepidoptera; family Hesperiidae; genus Tagiades; species Tagiades litigiosa. The sequence goes on along the minus strand of DWJH01000442.1, from coordinate 7,277 downwards.
ACCCAATTTTAAATAATTTTATTAATTAGCAAATTTGGAATTATTTAACACACACGATGTTTCAATAGAATTTTCTAAACATAATTAAAGTTTAGACGAATTTAAACCTGATTATATATGGAATGGGTGTTAGAAAAACAATTTTATATACTGTCACTCCCCCTAGCTTCGCCAAAGCGCTTCTAATAATACAATAAAAAGATAAATTACTAAACACTAAGGAATGCTATAATACTTGCGCAGGTGCGACATTAATACGTGCAATTTTATCGTATTTGTGCGTAATTATTAATAAACTTTCTAGGAGAACGATGTTCTATAACAAATACAAGTAATACAAATACAACGTCCATCTTACTTTGAATATATCGCAGTTTATACTGTGACACAAGTAAATACACATTATAATACCCAAACACGTGCGATGAGTTCGGGAAAGCCGCACTAGTTACAAAAGCCCTTAGTAATGAGCGGCCCGATTGTGCGTTATTGTAACACAATGGAATATAATTAATGAAATAATAAGAGAAATTTCTGGTAGAAGAACAGCTGTATACTAAAATAGTAAATGAAATATTTTAAACGAAAATTCTTGCGAAGTGTAACTTGATGACACTATTTTTCACTAGCCATCGAATAACACTCCATCCTAATTAATCTACAACACAAAGTTCCAGTAATGGCCGATTATATTAAATGAAATGGGCAAGACTTACAAAAAAATACGTCAAATGATAAAAAGATAAACGAGGTACATTTTCTCTAATAGAAAATAATTAGTGCAAAAGAAGCTATATTTAATACTTTTGTTTATATTATAATATCAATCAATACCATGATACTGTAAAACCTTATGATTTTCTAAAATCTCCATTTAATTATATTAACATTTAAAAAAAATGTGTATACAAACCTATGTGTAACATACATACTTGATTATGACCAATATTTTTGAGTTTGCGGATTCTCTTATGATCAAGTGATACAATTTTAAATTACAATATTAATTACAATTATTTAAATAAACATTAAATTATGTGACGTCAAAATTTAAAATAATAAAGTAAAAAGGACATTAACAAACACTATAAAAATCATAATTCTTATTCTTAATATTATGACTGTTACAATAAAGAATTTAAAACAAAATAATAAACACTAAGAAAAAAAAATGGACGTAAAATTAATCTCAACATGATTGCAAATTAAGGTCAATACTGAAACAAATTAAAAAAATAAATGATAATGAAATTTTCATAGATTAAAAATGGACACAAATTGGTGTCATTTCAACCGCGTGGAATGCAATCAAAACAAAATAAAGCATACAATTTTCGGCTTGTAATAAAGCCTATAGTACTTTAGAGCATTTTAACGTTTCCAGTAGTGTCCTTCTTAAAAACAAACCCAAAATAAAATATTAACATTATACATACAAAACATGTAATCTCATCAGATCATTTTATCACAATCGGAACATTACAAATCATAACAAATACATTAAACTAATCAGTAGTACAATAAATTACAAAATATCCTTCTATATATTACTTTGGATCACACTTCACTCTTAGAAATACAGATTAATTAAATTCTGATGAGCCTATTTTGTTACTTGCATTCAAAATTACACAATCGATATTTTATATTGAACTCGATAAATATTTGGCCCACGTTATCGTAAAAGGTACATTTAAGTATTTGTGCATAATTATTTGTCTCCGCCGAACCGAGCGCAAGTCTTGTTTCACAACCTAACTTATGCTCTGTCTTTCTTAAACTATATGTAGGTAGTAAGTAATAACTTACTAAGGTAATAAAGTCCCGTACATTTAAATGTTATTACTTGATCCGTATAGTTATACTTTAAATCTGAGGCTCTAGTGAAACGGGATATAAGTCCGTGATTATCAAAAAATTATTTTCCATTTTTTGGAGAAATCACTTTTATCCTTTCCCTTAAAATAAATTAATTAAGAAGTTTAAATGACAGATGCATTTTAACATAATATCGAACACGCGAGAACAGTTTTTTGCGTTTTCTGTACTTTAATTTTCGGACATAAATCCCCTTCATAAAGGCCTCAGCAATAAGCGCAGTCAGGGGTCGATTCTGTTATTAATATCTAGAATTTGCGCAAAGTATTCTTCTTATAATATCTTCAAACTATTGTATATTTACACTTCACAATTTTATTCTGGGATAGATGACAACTTATATGGTAACACATAGAGAAATACATAGTGGATTTGGAAATTTACAAAAAAAATGTTACGCATTCTATTAACTAAACTATTAATGTGAAATATCGATTTAGTCTAAGGGAACTCTAAGACCGTTCTACAGTACATTGAGTTTAGAAACACGATCAGGGTATGTTATAAAAGAATAGCTGTAATAAACTAATCACTAATACGTGTCCACAATCAAAGGAATATCCATTTAAACTAGGACTTACAAGACTGTTGTTATATTAATAATTTCAATCTTATACTTTTTTATCCTATAGTGGTACTAGCTACTGGTTCTACCAAGTACAAGTGCTACCAACTGGTGCGCGAACATACATACAAAAAAAAATGAAAAAAATATAGTCGAACTGATAACCTCTTCGTTTATTGGAAGTCAGTTAATGTATAGTCAAAAATACGCAATATATAAAAGAAAATCGTTTGCCACATATAAAAAAGATACAGATACAATCATTAGATCTGAAAAGGATAGTGACATTCGATCAATTCTGGACACGTTTCACTATTACAAAATAAATAAATAAATAAATTACTTGGACACAACGAAAATATGGAAGTATATGCATGCATTCATAGTTAATATGGAGTAAATGTTAGTAAATATTTATATAGGTACATTAAAAACACAGGTACATAATTAAAATGGAATTTGCACGCACAGGTACATTTTAAGATTTCTGAGACCGTCTCGCTACATAGGCCCATAGGAAGAAATGGGAATGTGTTCGCTACACGCTATAATAATTAAAATAAATTAAAAATTGTTGTCTAACTCGTTTGGAGAATTTGCCTATTTTTCGTCGTTAGAAAGATATACATTATCAAAATAATATATCAAAGGTTAATTGTAATAATCTCAAGGAAGATATTTTACTGCCAAATCTCATTATTATGGAAGATATATGTTAGTGTTATTAAATGTAACGATAATAATATTTATTATTATGTTATTAATAATTACACTTAAATATTATTTTTATTTGTCTTCCAAACACTGTTGCTCTAATAAATTAAGTGACTGACGTGTAATACACCAGGAACTCGTCATAATATTTTAATTTCTTATACCAATTCAGTAAAATTGGAAATAAATTAGGAATGTTCAGGTAGGTAATCTAACTTTATCTATAAAAGTTTTATCATATTAGTCATAAAATATTTTAATTGTATATTTTCTATCTTCGCTTAAAGGAAACCAGTCTTGGATCATAGGGAATGGCTAAATTTATCTATTATTCTACCTAAGTTCTCCCCATTGGTAAGATCAATATAGATATATTTATCCTGCCTAAAATATGCTGTTTTCTTAAGCATATTTCAAATCGTCAAAATATATCATAATTAATTATCACCTGTGACGGGAGCTACATTTGAGGTACAACGTTTAACATTTAAAAATCTTGTGCGCAAAGTTTACTAACATAAGCTACATTATTAAATATTGACTACGGCAAGAAAATAAAAAATTGTAAGTTAAAGAACAAATCTCAATTAAACGTATGTAATGTTAAATTAACATAAAACACCAAACATTTGTTACTAGTTTTTTGTGATGAAAAATTAATCAAATAGTGTGACCAAATATTACAGATACAATAAATATTACTTGTGAAATATTTTGAACATTGCACAGATTACATAAGACTATACTAATATGTGAATACTTATAAAGTATATTTCTATAACAATACAATAATTACTTATCATATACATATTTCGAATACAACAATTATATTGATGTCTAAATTTTTGCCAGTGCCGGAATACACAATGGGCACTGTCATTTCTATATATTATATCTGAACACTTATTCATAATATAGTTAAATAGCAATATAAATTATAATATTGCACATATACATTTCCAATATAAGTCCCCTTGCATAATATTATATTATTTAACTGTTACTTCAACGCAAATCTAAAGGACTCTGTTTAATAACAATGCTATTTAAATAAGGAATCATAATTTTTTTTTTATTTATTGTATGTCCTCAAATACCCATGGACAAAATGACTTGTACCCATGTCTGAACACTTTATTAGTAAATTATTATCAACAGTTAAATATCAATGTTATGCATTTTAAATACTTGGATAATTATAATCAGTAAGTAATCACAAGATCCCTAATAATATGGACTCTGATAAATTTTCTGCAGCGTCTTAAAAAAATGAGTCATTAATGCGTTAATAATATTTTAAGTTTATATGTATGAATAGATCATATAACTATAAAAAAAATTATTATTGGTAACAATAAAAAAAAATTGTTTTCTAAATGCACAATTATAAATGGAAAAGTAAAGGTCCTTTTATAACAAATTAAAGAAAAATCAAATCTGTATTTAATATTAAAATACAATACATTATTCGACAAGACATTTGGCACCAAATAATTTCTTATTTAAGCATCAACTAATGATGCAGAAACTTATTGCGCAAAAACTTATTATGCAAAGTTTACAATTGAAATCTGTGCCCACAGATTTGGTATATTTAGATCTATTATGTTTAATAAAACAAGCAATTAGGTAATGTGATTATTACCTACTCAATACCACATTTACTTATTCATCATAAGGTAGTCTTAAATAGCATTATCATACATGACAAGATCCAAACAAAAAATTGCTTCAAAATGTATTAAGACAACAGTTATCTTATCATAACAGCATCAGGTAATTATAATTGTGACATTGTGCATAGAGAAAACACAGTAAAGCAATTTTCTTACGGTTTCCTAATGAGCAGACAGCAACTAGTCAGTCCATTACAGATTACTGCCAGCTCCGAGAAGCAGACGGAACGACGTGCAAAATCAATACGGTTGCAGAATATCTGAAATTCAATAAAAGTTAATATAAAGTAATTATCATGGTGTTCACAATGCTTCAATGGGTCACTACTGCACAGGAGTCTCAGATAAGAATATTTAGATAAGGTCGACAACGCGCGGCCTATAACCTATGTCCTTGCCAACAGTGTCTCTTTAGTAAATTACAACAACATTATGTGACAAGGGCGGCTTGCCTTTATCTATTTTTTTTACTATGTCGCCCGTGTCTGCCAAAAGGTTGCCGACGCCTTATTTAGACCATAGTCCATCATTTAATTGAGGCGAAGTTAGTACCACCACCCCTCCCTATTTCTACTGTAAAGCAACACTACGTTGTCTACCAGTTTGGTGAGGTTGCCCATATGCCTTGGATATTAGACAAAAATGACTTAGAGCTCAAGAGTGGCAACGCATCTGAGTCCAACCTCACACAAGACAAAGGTCCTGTTTGGGATGGGTTACAGTTATTATGAGCTACAGTAGTCACATAAAATCATGTGATATACATGCTCATTGGATACTCTACAGTACCATACATTTTCGAATTTTCCACATTCCGAAAACAACTCGGTAACAAAAGTTACCGAGAAATACCAAGTATACAAGTTAAAACTGCCTCGGTTTAATAATGACACTTAATCATTATTTTCTTTTACTGGATATGTAAAAACAGCTTTAAAAGACTACCTTAAAGGATTCAGGTATCTCCTCAATGGCACGATGTATCAGTGTATTGTTGAGATAGATACAGTTGGAGGCTTCTTCCTCTGGCACAGTGATGGTTTTATAAGAGTAGTTCGCTTCTCTCTGCATCCTCCTCATGATATCAACGGTTTCATTACACGACGCAACACAGAGTATGTCCGGCCCAGCTACAGTGATGTACTTCTTTAAATGATGAGCTTCAGTTGGCATCTGTGAGATAAATCATAACAGAGCTAAGTGAACATGCATGTTTAGCAGAATAATGATTCTTGTGATAAAACAAACAAGTCTGCAGTTCCAATGACCTTGATCTTTTTTTAATACTTTTTTCAAGCTCTGACATTCATAGGTGACAGAGACTACTTACTACTACTTACTATCAGGTGGCTTATCTATTCAACTTTTATGGTTTTAAGCATGAAATATCTAAGGAAAAATACAAGTTTAGTTTTATCATTTCACTTAATTGTAAACTTGAAAGGTAAAAATGTCCATGCTTTATGTTGATAAATAAAATTGTACCCTTATAGGAGTGCAAGGATATTCTGGAAATGCCGCCGCCACAGCCCTGGCACCGGCTTCGTTGGTTGTTTCCGATATTCCCACAAAGAACTCTTGTCCTGGAACGGAAAAACAATATTTTATTACATAAAACACAAAATTATAGAGGAATATGTACAAGGTTCATTACTATATAGAAACATGGCTTCATTAATTATTATATTTGATAATGTAGCAAACAACCGAAATTGGTATATAATATTAAGAAGTTGTGTACTCTGTCTGTATTCAACATCCACTAATATCTAATATGAGTAGTAAACTCATATTTAACTAATAAATATTCAACTAAGAATTATTGTGAAACTTTTTTTAAAGAGATGAAATTTACAAAGTTATCATCAACAGTAAAGTATATAATAAACATCAGATGTTTTAGATAAGTTGTCACAGTTTTAGTCTATGAACACATTGTCAGCCTACCAAAAAGGTCAAGACGATATCAGCCGGGTTAACTAGCCTAATTATACAATCAAATGACCATACAATGTTATATCACTGAAGTCTTTTAACAAAATTTTTTTCAACTATTCATTTGGATAATTTATTAATTATGCACACACATTTTAGAACGTTATAGGAATGACAGCATTCTAATACAAAACTTTAACCTATCGAAGAGAAGAGTATAAACTAGGTTAATTTTACTGGTTATAGTTATAATAAGCATTGTATTAATATGTTATATTTATTTATTGGACAGTGATGAATTTCTGTATATCCTACTAATATTATAAATGCGAAAGTTTGTTAGTTTGTGAACATGTTTGTGGGACTTTCACCCAAAAACTATTAAACAGATTTTAATGAAACTTTACAATATAGCTTACACAGAATTACACATAGGATATAATTTATGAAGATATTATGTTAATTGTCCAAAATATAACGATAACTATCAAGTAAGTGGCAAAAAATTC
>DWJH01000441.1:0-10749 GCA_018248735.1 Tagiades litigiosa | reverse complement strand
ATATCAACAATATACTTATAAGACTTCATTAATTCGGTGTAGAAAAAAAGTTTTTTATGATCAGAAGATAAGATAGATATTTTTTCTCGAAAACGTTTAGAACTTGGATCATAATATATCTTGTTGTAAAAAATGGCATCGAAATTATAACATATTTCTTCGTTAAACTTTAAATTTTTATCAAAAGTCTGATTAAATTCCTTGAAATCTTGTAAAACATTTATAAACGAAAGATCTTTAAATGTACAGCAATATGCCATAAACTCAGCATTATAATGTTTAAAAACATCACAAACTTCTCCGATAGATTTTACCCTTGGTAAATATAAATTAATATAAATGGTATCAAAATTACCAGAAATATATTTTTCAATCCATGTTTTAAGTGTAAAATTTTTAAAGTTCAAAAAATCTTTGCTTTCGATAGATTTTCCTTTCAAATTTGATTTATTTTTAACAGTATTACGAGATCTAGTCTTCTTTTTTTTGCCGTATAATTGCTTAGATGCGGCATCTTCTAAATTAACATTATTTACACCCAAATGGTTATGATCCGTAGTTACTTTAAAATTTTCATTTAAATTTCCCTCAACCAAATCAAAATCCTTTGCCGTTTCAGAGACTAATAAATCTTTTTCATCAAGTGATAATGGCTGTTCATCAAAGGTTTTATTTCCCTGATCATAATAATTTTGTTCTTCAACTGGAATTTTATTAAAATACTCAAATAAATCCTTAAAAAAACTTTCATTTTTAGAATCTACTTCTGAATTAGAGTTTGAAATTTTTTTTTCAATATTATTAGATGAATTATTATGTTCAACTGATTTTGTATGAGATTTTTCAGCGTATAGAGGAGTTTCGGGAGTGATAGTATCATCAATGCTCGAATCGCAGAAGTTTTGAAGTAACTTGTCAACAAAATTAATTGTCCTAGGATCGTAAACACAAGTCTTATACTCAGCATATCTCTTTTTTAACTCAGTGCTTGAGAATATCAGAACGATATACAGATAAATAATCATTTTAGGGCATTTAAAATAAAAATTAAAAAAACAATATTTTTTGATTAATATAGTAAATGGGGTAATACAGAACCATCACCATAGAATTATATCGATTCTACTAATATTCTATCTAAATTTTGTATCATAAAAAGTCAAAGTATCAACACGCCGAATCGTTTAATATGACGTTATAAGATTATTAAAATTATGTTATAATTTGAATAATGTTTTAAGAACATTAAATCCTCGAATATAAAAATGGATATTAAAAAATGTATTGTGTGCTTGTTGTTTACGTTTTAAAAGGATGTTTTCTTCCATTGTAAATTAGTAAAGTATAAATCAGCTAGTTTTGTAAAAAAATATACTTATTAACTGATAAAAGCATATTGAGAAATAAAAATAATAGTCATACAAACAACGAATTTGTATTGTAACACTGGGTGGTAGAATTACAGTTACTTAACAAATACTTGTAAACAATAGTTTTATTGTTAGCTTTCTTCATTCTAACCTCTGTATTTCCGACTTATATAGTTTTAAAGGAGGATATAAAATCACGCGTTTGACCATAGATCTGAACCCCTTTAACCTATGATTGTGTCAGAGTAGCACACGGGAACTCAAGTGTTATTTGCCGATAAATCGCTACTCACATAGATTGAGTACGACAATAATGCTGTCGCCTGATAGTAATATTATCAATTATATTTTTAATGTTAATGACCAATGTAATATCTTCAAATCTATGAATAACCTTTTTTTTAAGCTAGTAAACCAGACCTTAAAAAATCTACACATTAAAAATTTTATTTCAACTCATTTTTTGTTCATAAAGTCCTTAATTACTCAAACAATAACGATATATCTGTAATTTACAGATTTTTAAATATCTGATACATTAATTTTTTATCCCATAAATGATTTTTTTTTCAGTTACATTATGCTCATTACACAAAGAATGTTTATCAGAGCGGATTTATTTTTTCGAAAAATTTTATGGAAGTAGGATTAAATACTTGATAACATATTCTAGAAGTTTAATCGACAATATCCTAAGGGAAAATATATCTTTTCCAATCTGTGTTTTGACTTCGACTTGTGGTATAACGTATGCTTCAAGATGTTTAAAGCCGTTTATTAAAGAATATGTTCTCAATAAATATAAAAAAATAGAGACTTGGGATTAAATTCAAGATTTTGATAAAAAAAATATAAGAAGAATTGGTTGCAAACAACATAATATTGATTATATCTTTAACAAAGTTCCGATCTATAATAAAACTTGTATTGAGTTTTTTATAATGTTTATTCATTTTTATAGCATTCAAAATGAGGTGGAATACAAGTATGAATTTAGTCGCATTGGGATGTTCACTTACAAAATTAAATGTACCAAATACGGTATCAAATCACAATTAAAATTATATTATCTAGAAAAACAAATTTCTGAATGTTGCAGTATCGAAACAATACATAAATTTAGTTTAATATTAGATTATGAAAAAGCTTATTCAATTGTAAAATCTATCAATACAGAGGATGAGCCGATTAAAACCTGAGTAATTAAGCTAAGCTGTTGACATTTCTTGGTCTTGAACTTTTTGATGAATGGTTTGAAATGTTTCCTGATTTAAGATGTCATATTTGTATGGTGGATGTTTTTATTCTCGGAAGTTTTGATGCTAATATTTACAGATGCATATAATTACAATTAATATTTTTGTATCATTTTATTAATTAAATTAAATGTTTTAACGACTAGTTTTGCGTTTAATTTTAAAATTATAACGTATAATTATTTTTAAGAGATGTGTCAGATTGATTTAAAATTCATAAAAGTTTTTTTGACTGATTGGCTATGTCACTAATTATTACTAAAAAAAATCATATGCATGATTAATAGAATATGTTTTAAACCATTTTAAATAAATTACAAATAAATTTTTATTTAGAATAAAATTTAAATGTGTCGTCAAAAACATACTTTATATATTTTGATAAATCGTAATAAAAATAGTAATGTAAAAAGTCGTTTACATTAAAAAAAAATAACATTAACAGCTCATTAACGGGATTATTCATAAAAACTACAAACAAATCATCCTAAATTTTTATTCTTAAATGAAAAATTAAACCAATTCTTGATAAAATCACGGTTTTCAATGGGTGTCCCTTTTGTTTCAGGCATTGTAATTCCCATGATAATAGCTCCAATTAAAGAAAGACCACTGAAAGTATACCATATGGTAGTATTAGAAGGAGACAGTAGAAATGCAGCGTATAAAGCAACAAATAATGCCAATAAAACGTTTGAAAATGTTGCTATTTCGTTGATGTCAGGTATGTACTTTGCTGGGACTGTTTCATTTTGATAATAGTAGGGAACTGCACCCAATCCTCCATTGTATACAATAGTGAACAAAATTAGACTCCAAACATTTGTTCCCCAAATTCCCATTGAAAGGGTCACCAAACATAATAATGATAAAGTTACAACAATTGGAAGTTTTCTACCAAAAATGTCCGGTAAAAAACCTGTCGCAAGATTGACCACACCAGCAACTATCAAAGGAGATATGTTTTTTATTTGGGCATAATCTCCTGTAAAAAGAGATCCTGAAAAATTTCCGATAAAATCTACACCTGTAGTTTTTTGAAATACATGAGCCAAAATAACAGATATTGTTGATTTTAATGCATGGGATTGGAACATAAATTTGGTCACTTCAATAAATCCTTTTTCTTTTTTAACATCTTCTAACTTATATGTCCAGCCGGAACAAAGAATAGAGGCAACAATGGCTACAAGTGGTATTGCATTAAAAGGATAAATGGTTAAAGGAGTCAGAAGAGGCATCAAAGCCACAGCAGAGGTCAGACCCACCATGATGAAAAAAGGGAAAAGTGATGTGATTAGTCCTCTAATCCCTTGTCTGCAACTAAAATATAGTACCTGAGGAATTACCATACAACAAACACCCGAGGCAATTCCTATTAAAAATCTTGTAAAAAATATCATCATAATATGAGGATAAACTGATTGTAATATATATCCAATGGCAAACAAAAAAGATGAAAAATGAATAGCTTTTAGATGAGAATATTGTTTTATCATTAGCATAGCAAAAGTTCCTACTGAAGATCCAAAGTACAATACTGCAGGACACAGATTTTTTAACAACTCATGATTTTCAGGAAAAAATCCAGTAGAGTAAAATTTGAGGCCGTGTGAAACGATTAATCCGTAAGATGTAAAGCTATAACCAATTACAAATGAAATTAAGAAACACATCAAATAAGTAGAAGTTTTTTGAAGAGTTGTGACTTTTGGTTTTGTTTCTGTTTTAAATTTTTGATCTTCGCCTATGTTCAAAAATTTTTCTGATTCAGTAGTTTTCATATCAATTTCAACATTTTTCGATAAACCATTTTCAAACATAACAACAGTTGAATTTTCCAAACATGTATCCATGGGCTGGTTGTTGTTTTTCCTTTTATAGTAAATATTATATAAATTAATTAAGCATATAATGATCGCATCTAAAAAAATATTTTGAAAATATAGAATAAAAAAATATAGATTATAAAATACTTATTATACCTTTTTAAATTCTTTTTTCGACCTACTTAACTTTCCCGCATTTTTTAAATTGATCGTAGAGCTGTTTTGATATGACATGACATTTTTTAAAATATTGTAAAAGCTCTGCAAATAATTAAAAAAAGAGTTAAAAGCTTAAGTTGTCTTTTATATAATTTACAAAGTTTTTAAAATTATTTATTTGCTAAAATTAGTTTATATGGTTTTATACAAAGTCATGAAAAAAAGTTATTTTGTTTTTATCATAGAACAAGTTATTAAAATTATCTAAAATCTCTATTTTTCAATTGTTTTGCACATAAAAATAAATTTGAACAAGAGCAAATAAAATGTTTAATTTATTTAAAATGATTAGCAGCTTTTAATCGTTGTGTTTTAACATTCGACTTATTTTTTTTAACATAATCTCTTATACTGTCTTACTTTTACCGTTAACCTGTCATAACTCTTGATTGCTGATTTCAGACATTATAGATAATTTTATAAAATGCTGATATTTCATGAAGAAAATACAGATTGTATTTTTTCAACCACTGCAAATTTACTAAAATTGACTTAATTACTATTTTTAAAAATTTTATTTTTAACTTTAGGAAATTTTTAATAATGTGCTAAAAAATTATTTTTATGATCTCGGCGCTTATTAATTTTGAACATAAACGATAAAATTTACTCTTTATGAATAATTTCTTAAGATTTAAAATCATATTGTTCCAGAATTTCTAATAATCTAGTTTTGAAAATATTCGAAGATAAGCTGTTTTGATATTACAAAAGCCATTTCCTTTTGCAGAAATGCATACTTGATTTTAAATATCAGAAGTTTTTTTTGTGGTAGGCGAAAAACTAGAAAGGTTTTATTTGGCAAAACGTATTTTTATCAAGTCTTGCTCTCCATTAAATCTTTACTGAAATTAATTTTTAAAACGACAAACCTTTCTTGGACAATACGATGTTAAATGCACTTTTTTTAACAATAAAACTTCTATATTGGGCTTTCGTTTAAAAGAACAAAAAACATATTTATAAAAGCATTGACATTCGTCTCTGTCCTTAATGTCTAATATTTTTGGATACAATTTTATAATTTTAAAAAAAGCATCTTGTTCATCGACAAAGTAAACTCACGTTATATTTTTTACCGATATACTTGACAATTTAAAATTTATTTGACTGAAAAAATTATATTGTTGTCATTATTTGACGTAACATTTTGAATACGTTGCCTTTTAAAATTAAATAAAAATGTCACAAGTCGCCTGTCAGGGTCGTTTTTATGGATTTATCTTTCAGGCCAGCATTATAAAGAAATATACAAAATAGTATTCAAGATTGAATTTTATCTTAAAAAATATATATTATTTTTAACTAATATTTGTGTTCGGTGGCTCTAAATAATGTCAGCCTCTGAACAGTCGCAGCCACTAATCTGGACATGATCTTTAACAGTTTTTAAGATCGCCTTTAAAAAATTAGAGAGCGTAACATGCTACGGATGGCGCGCGAACATAATAAAAGCCAATCAACAGTTTCGTTTTGACTCATATCAACATGAATTAATTAAATTTGCACAAATAATCATGTTCGTGTTATAGAAAAATATCCCCGTCAATATTTTAAATTTTATTTGTTAATTTGCATTGATTTCTAAAATTTTATTTTGTTTAAAATCCAAAGTTTCTTATTATAATGCCTATTTCAACATTGTTTATTTAAAAACTCATCTGTAAAATCACTTTAGATGACATTTAATTGGTTAAATAAATTTTGATAGCTAAAGTTTCGAAATAATACAAATAAATTTTTAATCAAAATGCTTTTAGCATTCATTAAAACTTAAATTTCTTATAGAACATTTATCTAATTTTTTTTTAAAAGGCAAGTCAATTAATTAAATAATAATCTGATCAGTTTTGATCTTTATTTTTATAAATTAATTAGTTAAATTTTAGGGATAATGAAGGTTAGAAGTTTATGTTTTTCTTATCTTTTATTTATTTCATCAAGTAAATGTTATAATTTAGGACGACTGATAAAATTAATCCTTATAACTGTCAATAATACCAATGCTCTTGTAACTTTTGAAGAAGCTTGGATTAAAGAAACTGTGATTGTAGTAGAAGAAGAAAACTATAGTGTACTTCAAAAATTTCTTTTAATCATGATGATGCCGCATTTGATACTTTTACGAGAATTTCTTATGCTAGCAGTTATATGTGGCCTTGTATTGTTTATTTTACAATTTGTTTGCGTATTTTATTACGGATATCGTTTACGAGCTTTAGAAATAGTAATAATCAATATTTATTTTACCTTATGTATTACTGTCTTTTTTACCGGTGAACTTTTTTTTACGCAATAAATATTTGATAATTAAGAAACAAAAATTTAAATGTTTAACTCGAGAAAATTTATATTAATACAACGATTGTAACATCTTATAAATGAATTTATCGTGTTTTTTAAATTAATTAAAATATTTAATTCAAATGTCGATATAGAAAACATTTATTTGTAAGATTACACATCAACATAAAGAATTATAACAACATAAATGAAAAGAAAATATGTCATCTCCTTCTATTTGTTTTATAATCGGAATAGATAGATCATGACAGATTACAAAAGAACCACATATATTACAGTTTGTTTCTGTATAATTATCATAAAGACACAAAATGTGTTTGATCTCGTTTTTTTGATCGCTTTTAACTAACGTAATGAGTTTGTCAAAAATAAATTTGTTCAAGCTCAAATTACCCATTTCAATCGAAAGCACCCCGTGTTTATCCGAAAATATTATTTCCATTTGTTTGTTAGTATATTTTGTTAAATCGTCCTCTATTTTTTCCACAATATCAGTTGTTTGATATTTATTATCTTCTAAACTTGTCATAAGTACTTTATAAGCTTCATGTAAATTTGTTAATTTCAGTAAAAACTCCTTTTCATCATTTATAATTGTTTTTAACATCGCAATATCATATAACACTCTTTTAATTTGTCTTTTAAGAAACATTTTTTTGTTGAAAATCATAAAGAGCTTTAAGGATACAAACACAATTTTTTATTTCCCCTATCAAATATGGAAAAACAATTTGGAAAATTTGAAAACATTTTAAGAAATTTGGATACGACTGAGAAAATTCTTAGGAAGACGAAGCGTGTTAATTGTTTTAAAGGGAGAGATGCAATTGATGCTTTGAAGAAAGAAGATTTAAAAGACAATGAAATCACAAATTTGATGAAATTTCTTTTGTATGAAAATATTATTTTTAAAGTTGAAACTGACTCTAAAAACCCAGAAGCTTGTGATGTACTCTTAGATTATCGATTTGGAGAAAAAGATTACTTTATTTTTGCTAAAGAAAAGTCATCTTATACTACTTTGTTAATTATTCTTGGTGTGATAGCATTAGGATTGTGTCTTGTGATGTTCCAAATGTGGCCATCTAGGTTACGTTATTTGGCTTCTTATGTTTCATATTTATTGGGTGGATTTATTGTATTCCTTTTAGTACTAGGTATTATAAGGCTTATACTCTTTTCAATTACCATCTTCACACATCCTCCTGGAATATGGCTGTTCCCTAATTTGTTTGCTGACTGTGGATTTATAGAAAGTTTTATCCCTCTCTGGTCTTATCACGGTGAAAATTTATCTAAAGAAAAAACAGAATAAATAACTTGTCCAAATTTGTTTTAAACTATATATTTATAAGAAAAAATGTTATTAAACGGTAAATTGAACTTTATATTATAATATAATGTAGTTTACAGCTCTGATAGCTCAGCTGGTTAGAGCGTCGTGCTAATAACGCGAAGGTCCAGGGTTCGAATCCCTGTCGGAGCATTTTTTATGCCAGCTAAATTGTTATAAATGCTTTGGTGTGCAAATAACTTCGTTTATTAGAAATTTAAAGTAAATAATGTTATTTTTTATCAAAAAATTTAATCAAGTTTATTAAAAACTTTGTACGGTTTGTAAAAAAATTCATAGAGCATACTTAAAGGAATCAGCAAATAGATTATAAAAAAATAATACGAAAATACCACAAGAATTTTGGCAAGCATACAAACAATAAGACTATCAAAAAGGGTAGACGGAAGGCCTTTGCCAGAAAGATCTGCTCCAGGACTAACTAAAGTACTCGTATTGTTTTCTTTACGAATTATAGGCCTTGAGATTTTCAATATCAAAAAAACAGTAATAAGTTCTGGTATAGTTCCCAAAATAAATTTTGTACAATTAAAGCATTTGTTGTAAGCGTAAAATACACAAATTAGTATATTAAACAAGCCTTCTCCAAAAAAAAGTGTCTTTTTTATCTGTTGATTGCAATCGTAAATTGCTTTATTTTGGTTACTTCCTCTCATGAGGGTACAAAGTAATAAAAAAATTATGAGATGATAATTTAATTAAATCCTCCTACTTGTGAGGCGACTACTTCTACTTCGTCGTTGTCCTCCATGTTATAAAAATCGGGTGTGGATTCTAAGTCTAGTACTTTACCATTAAAAACAAGTCTTAACTCACTGGGGTCTTTATTTACTTGATCTGCAAATGTCTTAAGTATCTTCCTAAATGTAATCCCCTTTTTAACTTTAAACTCTAGTATAGCTCCGTCTTGATCAATTATCTTAAGTTTAATCTTATTGTTTTGAGCATCAAAATTTTCTCTCTCTTCTTCCATTTTTATAGGGATTTAATAAATCGTTACAATAAAAAAAATCACCAAAAAAACAATTAACCAGTAAAAAATTATTTGTAGTAAAATGCTTTAAGATTGCAAGAAGTTAATAAAATAATAAAAACTTTTATAAACTAACAAAAGTTACTTGTAGTGATACACAAATACATGAAAAAAATATAATTTTTTTTGACGATTATCAAGTCATTGTGAGTAAAAATGAATCATAAACTGTCTAAGTAAACATTTGAATTCGAAGATTCTTTAAAATTTAGCGAAATATAGATCACCAAAAAAAAATCATTTGAAGCAAAAAATCTAAAGCTTTACGCTTGTATAGGTTACCGTATTTCATATTAAAATATTTTTAGAATTGTAATTAGAACAAATCATAAACACAAACCAAAATCTTTTCCAATCTTTAAACTTTAAATTTTCTATTCCCGCCCCAAAAATGTTAATCGACTTTCTATTAACCAAAAGAAACTTTCTAAACAAAAAAATTATCAAACTCGTTCTAATTTGCTTCTCAATTTTCTTTTTAAGAATTGAAAAATCGGCAAACAAAATTGAAAATGATGAAACTGCTCATAACCTCATTAATTATCCTTTTAATTTCAGATGGAATCTATTTAACGGTTATTTTAAATTAAATAATCTGCCACCGAATAGAACCATTTTGATCAAATGCAACAAAAAACATTTAAAAAAATATTCTTTGGTTTACGGAGGCGTAAAGGACTTTCCGATAAAATATTTTTCTATTGAAATGGTAACAGAAGTTTATAAAAACTCAAAATATTTTGTAATTATAGATTTAAGCATAAAAAATGAAAATAATACTTTATTTAATCCTTTAAAATCCTCACAGCCTAATTCTGATTTGCTTTTCTTATCATTTTTCTATTTTAAACCTAAAATCGATTTTAGTTTAACGGATTTTTTTAATTTTGGATTTTTAAATTTTTCAAATACTTTGAAAATTGAATTGAATTATTCTGAGAAAGATGCTAGAAATTTTATGTGTTTTCTTAGGAGCATTTCTAATTTAAGTTCATTATCAACTGGAAATTACTTTTATATTCCTTTTAAAGATTGTAATTATAAAATGACATCGTTTTTACCTTTTGTAATCCTAGTCTTTTTATTGAATTTAGATAAGGAAAAGCGTAAAAGTAGATTTTCTTATAACAGCTTAATTTTATTTTTGATTTGTCCCGTAAGTTGTTTATTAAATCCAAACAATCCATCTCTCATTCTCTCCTATTTTTTTATGAATTTTAGGATTGGTGTCATTTATTCTTTGATAAGTTTAATTTGTAATATAAGTTCATTTTAATTAGATAACTGTTAACTATGG
Source organism: Tagiades litigiosa (assembly GCA_018248735.1). Classification (NCBI taxonomy): domain Eukaryota; kingdom Metazoa; phylum Arthropoda; class Insecta; order Lepidoptera; family Hesperiidae; genus Tagiades; species Tagiades litigiosa. Next base: position 87 of record DWJH01000441.1, on the reverse strand, counting down.
TAGACATGAGAGTGTTTATTATAAAATATGACTATTTATAGTCAGGGTTAGACAGTTGTTTTGAGTGTCTGTTTGTTAATTGATAAT
>DWJH01000440.1:0-10758 GCA_018248735.1 Tagiades litigiosa | reverse complement strand
AGTACAATTTTACCAAAATATAATGCACTTTGTGATGGTATAAATTATTCCATAAAACTCTATGCTGTTAAAATAGTATCCATGATTCATTAATGCTGTGTTTTAATGAAAAAATTCACTTGTTATTTTTATGAATACTATCTTTTAGAGCATCTAACATTAATAGTATATTGGTGGAATTCTGTAACATAACGTTGTTTATACTATTTGAGTACCTACCTACTATAATTAATTATAATTGAGTTAATTGTTTATTACAATTGATTAGGAGTAATTGCTTACCTATTTTATATGCCTGTTAAAGTATGTAGATAACTTCTCTTGAGTATGAAGTAGTGGACATTATTTACCACCATTTATTCAAAGGTTTAAATTAGATAATATATTTATTAAGCCGATATAGATTAAGCTGAAGTCTAAACATTTGATAAACAAATGCATCCTTCTGTGTATAAGTCACATTAAAATGCTACTTCGATATGCAATCTGCGCAGTTCATTTCCGAAAAAGCGCATATTATGATGCGAGAGCGAGACGTAGCTAGCATCGAACGTAAGAAGGAATGAGAAAGTAAAACTACGCAGTTTGCTTATGCGCAACCATTCTGTATCTGTTCGGCACCTATATAATCACCCAGGGGCGGGTGTTAGTCCCCCGGAGAGACTTGCCTGGGCAAAGAGGATCCTTTGAGACCCAAATGTTCGAATGTAGAATTTAATATCAATCTTGAACCGTTCTGTTCCTATAATGGGCCATTGCGTATTAGTTATCGATTTGGTGTATTATGAAAGTTTGATATAATAATATACTTTTATTCATATAGCTTTGAATGTATGTAATATTAATTATTATCTATAGTAATTCAAGAAAGAAATAAGAAAAATAATCACTGAATAGTTGCAAATTTTAATTTTATGTTCAGAGAAAGTTTAATAGCTTCATCGTCATCGTCAGAATCGTCAAAATAAATAGTAAAACGCAAATTCCCTTATAATTACATTGGTAATACTCTTGGTGGTATTAAGCAAATAATAAAAAGAAATGTCTATGGTATAAGTTTGTGTACGTTTATATTTGTATATTATAAGGTTTTGTAGTGTACAATAAATCAGACTAAAAGCAGTATGTTGTTATCGCTAGATCTTGTAAATTACTATAGTAGAAAAGGAGCAGTCTTTCAAAAATGATTTGTCAGTATATTTAATTATGTGAGCGATGAGTCCCTGAAATTTGTAAAAATATTTTATACGATATGTAATAAGTGATCCTTGTGATTTTTTTTACTGTTTTATTTTATTTTATTTTTGAATTTTATTTTTGAATCGTTACGTCGCTCAATTTTAGTAAAAAAACGCCGGGTAACACCGCGAAAATATCTTCTATAAACATTTCAGTGTAATCAGTCAGTTTATAGAGTTTCGAGACCTCTTTTACTGACAATTACTCCATCAATTAGGCTTAGGAAACTGGCACCTTCTACTACCTAGCTGTGCGTTGTTCATGATTATTTACTCACTTATTGGGCTTTGGTCCTTAGATTTAAATTCCAAAACCTTGCATAGTATTAAACTTGCATCTGAAAGAGACGGTACGAACTGGTCTCTTTATACTCCACTATTATTTGGATTACAATCTGTGCCTATAACAATATCTGGAGTTGAAATATTAATAAATAACATAATCCCCTTTTTGTTTTGTTCATGATACTTATCTCGTTTTGCGTATATTCTTCTAATTTTTCGTCGAATCGTATAGGGGAAATTCCGGCAAGTCGAGCTCTACTAGTTCGTGTTATTGTCTTTTTTACCCAAAGCACTCACTCGTCTTATGCCAAGTAATTGGGTTTGTCGACTATATGTACATATTTTGATTGATGACATTTATGTGATTTTGTAAATCATTGAATTCCTTTACTGTGGTAACTAAAGGCTAAAGTAGGCCAACACACGGATTTTGATTTTCAAGAAATTGGATATTCTTCGATTTCTATATTGGCCTAATGTAGCAGCTATTAATCTATATGGTTCAATCGAGTATATTATAATATTCTCTTTACAAATAATTCAAATATAACGCACATAGGTTTCAATTTTTGAAGATTCAGATAGCACAAGCATTTCGTATTTTACACAGTTCTATTTGGAAGAGTTAATGACCATTTAATAATAGATTTCCTTTTAAAAAACTTTTCTTGAAGTTAGTAATCCATTTTAATTAGCTTTTATCAAGTGATATATTAAAATGACCCAGATTTAACAGACATTGATTTGTTAATCTGAAACAGGCATAACATATATCAGAATCAATGATTTAACGAATCAATTTTTTAAAAGGTACTCGCTTGTAATAACATAATTTTGATGTAACAGTACTTAGTTAATAAAATTAGTTGCAATATCTGCTATAATTATAAAATATAGTGTGGGAAATTATTTCAATTACATAAGTACTTTATGTATGTAATTATATTAGGTGTCTTGCATGTTTTCTATATTCATTAAGATTAACTGTTTACTGTGTGTATAATTATATATTAACGTAGGATTTTATGTACGAAGAATGTGTAATGAATGTTTAGGGTTGTGACTTAGGGCGGGGCGTATGTCCAAGAAGGGAATAACATACCTAGGGACAATGTACCTTATGAGTGGATATTTAAATTAGAATTGCTCGATGTATGAAACATTTATTATTCTCAAAATTGATGTGAAAATGATTACAAATATATTATGTAATGTACGTATAAATGTATGATGGTTATGATACTGTAATGTTATCTATTTGTGACCAAAACTTTACATTGATATTATTTGATGAATGTAATAAAAAATAAAAAAAGATTTGTTATTGTTTTATTTACAACTCTTATCAATTACACATTTTTAGATGCACTTTTAGATGTAAAAATACCTATTAACAATACTTTTTCGTTAAATTTTATAAGAAATAGTCTTGATATTTTCAGTTATATGATGATAAATTATGGCATCGAATTTTAAATCAATAGAGGAGACAAAATTTGAACCCTCTGGCGGAGTAGGTATGTGTAAATCGCCATCGATCTAAAGAAATAAACGTTGACTGCTGACAACAGTTGCCAATTAAATGATGACTAATTAATACTGGCTTGACTACTTTTTGTTCTGTTTACTATATATATAGGGCAAATTGACCGACTTTTTTTCCCAACGCTCTGCAAGTGTGAGTTTAAATAAGTTGCGACTATTACTGCGCCATTATTGAACAAAGTATTTTTCCGACGGATTCCGTAAGTAATACTGCCTTATTAGTTTCACTTTGACACATATATACATATTTTATTTATATCGTTAGTTTTATTTTGATAACTTAAATGCACGTAATAATACATTTAAGAAGATAAACATGTTAACCATTACACTTCACAAATTGAAATCTTCCAAAATATTATTGATAGTCCTCAAGTTAAGGTATAAATCCATATAAGTAGACATACAATTGCTAATCCAGTTTCAAATCTGGCAAGGTTAGTTTTAGAGGACAAATGCCAGTAACGTTATATTTTGAGATTCAATGTCATATTGAAAACTGGTTGGAGAGATGATTAACCAAAGTTTGCCCTATACGATCCGGTTTGGGCAAGTTTGGCCACACTGATCGTGTGAGATCGAGAATTCATTGAGAATTTAATGGACGAAGGGTCCGTTGTTCGAAGATACTTTATCTACACTACAGCTACATGTAAATAATAAAAAATGATTAAAAATTAAGATTAAAAAAAAACCTATTTTTTACCTGTTCTGGACCTAAAATCTTGGTCAAAGTTACGAAATTATTATATTGTAATCGGATGTCATCTTATTACGCGTGTAAAATTTCAAGTTATAAAGACAGACGCCTAGAAGTTGATAAAAATTACGTTTTAAGTTTCGGTTATATATACATAATATTGTATGTAGCATGTATTAATATTGTGTTTTATCATTGGCATACTAATAACAAACAATTTAATTAACTTTCATAAAAATAGCAAAGTGAATTTAAAAACATTAAATGCATCGGCAGTAGCATACATATTCGATTAAATTAGACAGACTACATCAAAAATACAAAAGTAGCGTTTCAAAATAAGAACAATAACTTTAGTATTGTGAATGCGCTTTGTTTCGGCTGTTTAGTAAAAGTAACATTAAAGATGGGCGGACGCAACCAGTAGAATGATGGCGCGTTGGGTCACGGCCATGTCCCTGACCACGGTCAACGGCTGCGTTTGAAGGTGCCCCCTACGAAATTATGACGCCGTCATGCGTACGGTTACCATTTGGCGCGCAGCGGCAAAGATTGTCCAAATTATTAGCAGCATGAATGACAAATATTTCTGAGAATGAGTATATATCAGAAGGCACTCTAATACTATAAACGAGTATCAGTTATTTTGCAGTGGTGTCCATAATCAACCGTAATGTTATTAACGGTAAGTGAAGACATTTTTAAAAATGACATTACATAAATATGTTTAATTTCATCAGCTCAAACTAACGAGCTCACTATTTTGAACATTGTTTGTGATAGGGACGTCATACAATTAAAAGAGATGAAAGACATCGGCTTATTGAATTTTAGATAATCAAAATCTAGATCAAGATCAAAAAATTAAATAGTGTAAGAATCAGGTTAAGTTAAAATTGGTTAAGTAAAATTTGAGTTGAGTTTTTAATTAAATCAATGAAAATTTCATTAGACATTTAAAATTAATATATTTAGACAAATGTTTGTTTATGCAACTACAAATATATTATTACTTGATATATTTTTTCTTATTCATCCTTTTTGGCGCTCTAGCACTTATTTATCATGTTTTTATTTCAATTAACATTTTTTATCCTTTTGGGACTATCCTGCTAATGTCTATAAATTAAAGTGGCCTTCATCTGCGAATCATTCCGATGATAAATTTAGCTTTGGATTAATTGCCAGCTGCTTATTATAGTAAATAATTTAAATATTAATTATTAGCTTTCAGAAAAAAATAACATTTGCTTTTAGCCAGAACTTATGTTACATTTTAATCTCATGGTCATGCATTAGTGGGGTGTTCTAGAATTCTAGGGAACTGTCATTTGCAAATCTACGAGCTAAATAATGTATTCTGAATTTTTGTTACTTGTAATTAAGTTTTTTCAATTTGTTCGTTTATTTAAAGGACAGGGCAAAGTCTGTAAATATACCTAGATTTAACTTTAAACACTTTTTTTTATTAACATTATATGTTAATGAAAGAACATGACGTGTGGACTAAAAATTGAATAAGTTGGTACACAAATTAGAAATATAGATTAACAAGTGAATCTTACCTACTACATATCTGTCATACAGCTGTACATAAGTATTTAATTGCATTATTACTTAAATAGGATTAGAATATGCTGCAGTCGCTCAGTAGATTACGTTAATATAATATAGCAGAATGCGCCTGATTTTGGAATTCCTTACGTGTCACAGATTTACCTTGAACAAAAGAAGAACTATAGAAATGACGACTAATAGAAATCACTTGCCAAAATCACGTGTATATTTTTAAAGTACAATGAAAATCAATAATAAAATAAGTTAAAATGAACAAAGATAATTCATTTGATTTCATAAATAAGGCATTAAGGCAATTTTTCGAAGGTTTAGGGGTAATTCTAGTAATTCGAGGCAACGCGTCGCATTTTAACTTATACATCGCACAAAAAACATTGCTTAATTTGCTACTTATCACCCATTTTATGAAAATCGATATTAAAATATACATAGATGAAGATAACGAAAAATTTTATCGATTACTATATTTAAATCAGTCGACAAACTTAATTGAATTTGATTGAATAGAAATTGAGTATTTAATCATTTATAATTACAATTTGAATTGAATGTACTCTGTTAACATCATGACGCAAATAAATAACAGTAAAACATTCTATTTATTAATAATACAGATGAGTCTGTCTTTCCTGAAACTGATAATACTCTTTATGTTAACACTACGTACTCTATAACGAAAATTGATAATTTAAGAAGAATAGTGTAGCTTTATCCCACATTCTATACCTCATTCCTGTAGTTGTATAAAGGTATACCTACTGTATCTCGTGTGGATACAAGTTTTTACGATAGAGCAGCCTTCTATTTGTGAAAGGTGTTTATGCGTTCATGTGGTTCTCAGATTACGAAGGTTAAAAAAATAAAAGACAGAACCTAAAAAACTAAAAGATGTTTTGCTATTCTTGAATACGAACGTTTTTTCTTCTTTTTAACTAGTAACAATTGCCATCATATTGTAATTGTGAATCATTAAAAAGTGCCGGTTCGCAAGAGGTGTTATCTTGTAACTGCGAGATTCGTTCGAATCTGATGACGGTACATATTTGCTTATATGTATAATATTGCTGTCCTGATTTATTATCGCGGTGTCGTGAGTGCATTGTAGATAAACACGGTGCAGCGTTCATTACGGCACAAATAGATAAGGGCGAACGTGGGGCCGAGGCGCGGGGGCGCGTCGTTTATCTTGTCACTGCTCAGTGTTAGAGGTGACATTGTGCGGTCGACGAACCCGATGGCCTTGTATTGTGTCAGTTAATGGGCCTTCCGTCAACTTGCATTCACACGGTCCAACGGCAAGCAGCGAAACTACCAAGTCGTGCATGTCTGGCGTCTTCAATTTTAATTCTAATTGCAAACAAAAATATACCATACTCGAACGGAAGTCGGTACAAAATCAAGTGGAGTCGCTAATAAATGCGCAGACGAATTCACTGTTTAGTTCTACAGCCCACTCCACAATCCACATGCATTGCATTGTAAGGTACCGATAAGTATGTAAAACGAATATAATAGCAAGGTTAACAAGGACTAATTGGTAATCTAAGACTTTTTCACTTCCTCGGAATGTTATATGTGTTAGACATTCCTTAAACCTCGTTCGTGTTTAGCTGACAAAAGAATATCTGATTTTTGCCTCTTACAAAGCATCGTACCTATTATTTCAAGGCCACAATAACTAGCCCATTGCACTCAACATAAATGGCAAAGTGGTATAAATGTTAGTGATTCGAATATTATACAACATTATAAAACTTTACTGCAACTTTAAGATAGCAGCACCAGCTACCGGGTCTAACATAGCCTTCCTCGATAAATGTACTATCGAACACTGAAATTTTTTTCAAATCGGACCAGCAGTTCCTAAGATTAGCGCGTACAAACAAACAGACAAACTCTTCAGCTTTATATATTAGTATAGAAGTATAGATTATTAATAATTCTGAACTTTAAACTGAAATTTACATGAAATTTACTGAACTGAAAAATAAATTCAGGAATAATTGAAACGCGTGAAACATGCAACTGTTTTATATCGAGTTGTGCGTTATAAGGACTGCGCCTGGAAATGCGCCAGACGACTAAACAATTTTCCACCAACGATCGATTCCGCGCGACCACGCACACACGCGCGGGTGCACACACCTCTAACAGGCCGTGTCCTTCATTCTCTGTCGCTGCAATAAAGTTGCTAATATTGTTCTTACTTCCTTACTAATATTATAAACGCGAAAACTTGTGAGTATGGATGTATGTTTGTTACTCTTTCATGCAAAATCTTCTTAATGAATTCTAATGAAACTTTACAATAATATATCTTATACATCAGGATATATAATTTACATAGATATTGCGTGAATTGTCCAAAATATACGATAAGTGTCAAGTAGGTAGCAAAAAATTCTGCCATCTGCGTGCTATTTTGGCGTGCGCTGCAACAGTTAGAGCTATATATATAATGCTGCAGCCGGGTGAAGCCGGGCCGGTTCGCTAGTAAAGACATAATTTGAGTGTTTAGCAATTACTGAGTCGGTAGTGAAAATTCTCAAAAGAATACTAATCGTTACTGAATAAAACGTCCTTATTTGCGACTTTATAATGATTTATGTTGAATAATAATGTCTTAAATTCGAGAAAAAATACCGATTTGAATAGCATTCTTTGTGCGTGTTGACTTTTTTAATGATAAGAAATGCAGGCAGTAATGTGGGGTTCGCGGGCATGTTATGTCCACTAAAACTCATTGGATCCGCTTTAGTGCTTTTGGAGGCGTCTGAAGGCACAGGCACTGTCCCGGGACCACATTGGTCCCTAAGCCCTCTTTAAGTCGTCTCTCACGACAGACAAAAGTATGGTAGTACTATTCTGGTCCCGAGCTGCAAGGCTAGAAGACAGATTTGTTTTGTATCATTTTATATGTCACTCTAGTACGTATGCTTAGCGGAGGATCCAACGAGCAATAGCTTACGATATTTTAAATTATTTTATAGATTTCATACATTTCATTTTCATATAACAGGCGATAAAAAAACTAAACCATCATAGTAAAACAAGTATTTATTTATTTTTACTTATAATTACAAACTCCTCAAAAGTGGGTAAAAAGGGCCGAAGTGACATTAGTATTAATATCTTCCTGAAAATTATTTAAAAATAAATAATATAATAATTGTAAAGCATATGATTGCACTAAATTAAAAATTAAAAATATATAATAATTGAAAATTTGCCTATCAAAATACAAAACAAATTAATAATACAATTAGTAGTTTAATTGTTCTGTAATAGTAACTGCTTCCTTCTATGGCAAAATAATTTTCAACTGATTAGTACTTTTTTCCCAACTGCGCAGTTCCTAAGTTTCCTTCTTGAATAAGTATGAAACAGCTAGCGAGGTATACTTACTTTTTGTAATAAAAGTGCTAACGCCAATAGTCTAGTCTCTTTTCCAACAAAAGTTTACAATATCATAGTGTGAGTGGCGGCGTTAAAAGATGCAATGGGGTGCAGAGGGGTTGTAGGGAGAAGGGAGCGTTTAAGGGGCAGCCAGCTCCCAAGTAAGTAAGCACAATGTTTTTATACGAGTGTCGTGGTTTGAATTTGCTAAATCTATGTTTTTCTTCTATCAAATAGCATTAATTAAATTGCGATTATATTCTTATTTCAAGTTATATAGATAAGTCCTAATTATAATAATAATTAACTACACAAATACAATTTTTCCTACTATTTAACATACTTATTTAACTTGGAGGTAAAAGCAATCATATTAAAATAGCTCTCAATCAATTTTCTCTAAAGAACACGAATTTCTGAGAAAACAAAAAGATGATTGAATCCTGCAAAATTAAATATTAAATTGTATGATTTTCCTTATAACTTAATACCAGTTAATAATTATATAGATGTCCGCACAGAAATAACAACCTTTGTTCAATTTTGAAAATTAATAGGTATTAGAATATAGGTAGAATAAATCCTTTTGATGTAGGTCACAACCAATATCCTGTTATTACAGTATGAGTATACGTGCATACGTAAGTATATATACGCAACTCTTAATTTTCGCTTTATGCATGGTTTACAATATACATAACTAGCTGTCTCGGCAGACGTCGTCCTGTCTGGAAAAGCTTTAAGCGATATGCTGACAGCAGCGCCACCTGCAGGGTCCGGTACCAACTCGGAAACCTTCTTTAGTTCATGCACAACAACTTTGCTAAAGATCATCACATGACCAAATGCATAGTTTACTTTTTCATAAAGGACTCACAGACAGACATACCGACAGACAAACATTTCTTTTTATTTGTAAGAAGATATGTGCAGTGCACTAAAGATCGCTACGAATTTTAATGAAAAATAATAAAAAAAACAACGATGTATTACAACGGAAGTGCACGAGAAATTTTTTTGGTCCTTTTATTTTGGTCTTTGTTCAATCTAAGACCCTTGCATTTTCGTTTGTGCGCAATGTTGTTCGCATTACTGCACCTCAAGGCAAACCTCGTGTTTTGTAGAATTCTTTTGATTATTATTTAAAAAGCGTTTATCGTCTAGTGGCTAAGAATTCGGCTCACTGGGGAGGTTACTGAAATCGGTGGCAGGGATTACAACTTATATTACGAGACGTTATGTTATATTTTCGGAATAGAAAACTCTTTAAAAACATTAAAATATAAAATCTAAGTAAAATGTTGCTTGTTTACCTGTTTACTAATTTTTTATACCTAACACTCATAATATATTCTAACAACTTGTTTATTGCACGTTTGCAGCGTTCGTATGCGAATATCTGAGATTTTTTTATTGAAGACAGGTTTATATTATGTTTCATTGATGCAATAGTTTTAGATTTACTAAAATTTTGTTCGGTAAGGTCTGAAAGCATTGAGACTTTTTAATTTTATTAATAAAATTTAATTTATTCACAATTCAGAATAAATATGACTACAACTTTACTTTGATGCTTATTTAGATATTGAAATTACAACAAGTAATAATGATGATGATGTATAAGAATACTGTAAAATCATTTATCATACTCAGCAATTTCTTCTTTATTGAGAACAGATGTGATTAAGCTCAATTAGAATATTCTGGAATATTAGATATAAGATACTGTAAACATGTGCGTCATGCTTAAAAATATACCTATTCCTTACATTGTAAAGTGTAGATGGCGTCGTGTCACAAATGCAGAGTGCAGTGTTATTATACTACATTTGCCTATGTGTGTGTTAAATGTTCCTTCTTTAATAAACCAAAGAAGCGTATACGCCTATGTTCGATTTGGGAATCTAAAAAATGTTTACGGTAGCATAGAGATTATTTTGCTTTGCTACTTGTTTACTTACGACGTTTTGATTTTAAGACGGGAGTGTAATGCTGGCGGCTGCCATGCCGGTTTAC